>MDKJ01146884.1:0-32169 GCA_005239525.1 Nicotiana knightiana | reverse complement strand
AGGTCGTGATGGCACCGGACACCATTGTCAGGCAAGCCAATCATTAAATGGTTAAGTTAAATTCATGTTTTAGCATTTTTGAAATCATTATCTTTTCACTTAACACGTAATATCTAAATAAAATCCATTAAGTAGAAATAACAGTCCAATATTCCATTTTGTTAAAATACATCCCAAACGCATCCCAGAACCCGGTGACACAAGTACATGAACAATTTCTAAGAACTTTTACAGATTCTAGAAAACTTGTCCGAAATACAAGTTGGACAAGGAATAAAAATGAGAATATAATACATAGAGGAAGAATCTGCTGACTGCGGGTCGTCTCCGAATGATGCAGCTCGTCTAAGTCTCCAAGTCAGCCATATTGCTATGAAGGTAACCGTGCAATAAAATGCACAACAAGTGTAGCATGAGTACGAAAACAATGTGTACTCAGTAAGTATCCCACCTAACCTCAGAGAGGTAGTGACGAGAGGTCGAATTTGATACTTGCTATAAGTCAGTTTAGTATAATCAAGTGAGATGCTAAGCATGAGTATCATAGGAAAATATAATAATAATTAGGGATAAGAAATATCAACTTCTTTCACATTTAACACATTAAATCTTTGTCATTTCAGTTGGCAATTTTACAACTTCTTAGGCCAATAAACAGTAATAATTACAGGAAATACGCAACAATTATCACGCGCAAGAAAATGCTGAGGGTCGAACAACGCGGACCAACAATAATAAAATGTGCACTGCCGAGGGTCGAAGGGCCTGAACCATAGATGCATCTATCTTCCCCGCTCGCGAATCGAACATGCAATGCGGTTAACATAATACTAGGGTTACCCCGCTCGCGAATCATACCTGAGATTCGGGTCCCCGTATAAATATACATAAATACAGGGTCATCCTGCTCGCGAGTCATACATGCGACCCAGGCACCAAAAGTTACACATATTCATACCAATAAACCATATTTTTTATCAGGAAAATTAGCTGTTCAATGAAGTGATAAAATTCTCCTTTTAATAAACATGAGAATAGTATTTAAAACCTTTCTGGAGATTTACTTGCCAATTTCGATAGGGTTCCAAACTCTATAGATTTATCCGAAACACAATTATCCAAGGAAGAATCAATTCTCCTTCTAGGTGATTAAGAAAAGTAAACCCTATCCTTCTCAGAGATTTAGATACTAATTGAAAGCATCACATGATATTTTATTGACAAGGTCATAAGTACAACAAGTAAAACATGCTAGTGGGTCCTAGACTACCCGGACATGGCATAATAGTAGCTACGCACGGACTCCCGTCACCTCGTGCGTACGTAGCCCCCGTAGATAGTAGCACATACTTAATTAGTTCACCTAGTGGGACAATTTCCCCTCATAAAGATAGAAAGGAGACTTAACTCGCTCCGAAATTCCATAACCGGCTTCCAAGCCCTTCTGACGACTCCAATGGATGCACAAAGCCCCAAAACTACCAAATAACGGTCAAAGGAATGCAAATTCATTCTAATACTCATAACAAATTCAAATTATATACTTTCCGAACTCCGCTCAGTGAATTGATCAAAATGCCCTCGGGCCCACGTGCCCGGATTCCGATATTTCTCGAAGATATATCCTACCCATGGCCTTACTCTTTCAAATATACAATTTACTCTAAATTCCATGCTCAAATTCGTGGTAGAAATCCCAAATACAATTTTCTAGGTCTTTCCTCCAAAATCCCAATTTTTCTACTAATTTCCATGTCTAATCCATGCATATAACTTGTATTTAACTTAAAAACATCAAATTTCTTACCTTGACATTGATGATGAAATTCCCCTCTTGAAGCTCTCCTAAAATCACATAAGCCATGAAAAAAATGAGAGGAATGGCCAAAATCCCGATTTTAAAACATTCTACCCAGCCTCATTTCCGCACCTGTGATCCTAATCTCGCACCTGCGATTCTGCAGGTGTGACCAAACTCCCGCACCTACGGCTTCCTCAGCTCCAACCCAAAATTGCACCTGCGCCCCATTGTCTGCATCTGCGCTTTCGCAGGTGCGGAAATATCATCGTACCTGCACTCCCAGCCAAACCACCAAATCTTCGCACCTGCAGCGCCAAAGATGTACCTGCAGCCAGAGCCTCGTAGGTGCGGTCGCACCAGACACCAACAACTCCAGCTTTACTCAACTTCAAATATTGATCCGTTGACCACCCGAAATCCACCCGAGGCCCTCGGGACCCCGTCCAATTACACCAACCTGTTCTAAAGCATAATGCAAACTTGCTCGAGGCCTCAAATCACATCAACCAACGCCGAAATCACGAATCGCACCAAAATTCAAACTTTAAGAACTTGAAATTCCAAACTTCCATATCCGATGCCGAAACCTATCAAATCACGTTCGATTGACCCCAAATTTTGCACACAAGTCATATTCGACATTATAGACCTGGTCCAACTTCCGGAAGCACATTCTGACCCCGATATAAAAATTTCCACTTCCAGTCGGATTTCTCAAAAACCTTCAAATTCCTATCTTTATCCAAATGATTCAAAATGACCTACGGACATCTGAATTCACTTCCGTTTGCGCTCCCAAATTCAGAATCACCATAGAGCTATTCCCAGACTCAGAATCCCAAACTAACATCAATATAACTGAAATGCGCTTCAAGCCCAACTTAGGGATTTTCTTCAAAAATGCTGACTTCCACAATATACGCTGAAACACTCCCGGGTTATCCAAAGCCCGATATGGACATACGCCCAAGTCCGAAATCATCATACAAACCTGCAGGAACCTTCAAATCCTAATTCCGAGGTCGTTTGCTCAAAATTCCAATCTTAGTTGATTTCTCCAACTTAAGGCTTCTGAAATGAGAATTTTCTTTCCAAATTAACTCTAAACTTCCCGAAATTCAATTCCGACCACACCCACAAGTCATAATACCTTAAATGAATCTGATCATGGCCTCAAACTTCTGAACGATGTGCTAGGTATCAAAACAACCGATCGGGTCGCTACATGGTATTGCTTCAGGTTTTACCCATGAAGGGTGTGATGAGGTTCGAAAAGAAGGGCAAGTTGGGCCCTAGGTACATCAGATCCTTGGAGATTATAGAGAGAGTGGGTGAGGTGGTTTACATGGTCTAATTTCCACTTATTTTATTAGCAGTTCATCCGATTTTCCATGTGTCAATGCTCCGGAAGTTTCACAGTGATCTGTCCCGTGTGTTAGATTTTAGCTCAGTCTAATTGGACAAGGATTTTACTTACGAGGAGGATCCGGTGGCTATTCTAGCTCGGTAGGTTCAACAATTGAGGTCTAGTAGTCATCCTTCAGTTCGAGTGCAATGGAGAGGTCAACCGGTCCAGGCAGCTACTTGGGAGTCCGAGTCAGACATGCGGAGTAGATATCCACACCTTTTCACCAGCTGAGGTACTTTTCTATGTCTATTCGAGGATGAACAGTTGTTTTAGAGGTGGAGAATATGATGACCCGGTAGGTCATCAAGAGTTTTAAACCTTAAATGAGTGTTTCGAAGCCTCCAATATCTCATTTTAGCCTTCCTCGGTTTGCATGCGCAGTCTGGGTGTTATTTCGGAAAGCTTTTATGTTAAAAATTAATAAAATATGAGATTTTGACTTTAAAATTCTATTTGGGTTGACTTCGATCAACGTTTTGAGCAAAATAACCCGGATCCGTGTTTTGACGGTCCCGATGGGTCCGTATCGTGATATAGGATTTGAGCGTATGCCGAATTCTGAGGTCCCTAGCTCGAGTTTTCGTATTTTGTTGAAACAATAAAGTTTAAAGGCTTACTGACTAGAAGGTTTGACCAATATTTGACTTTGTTGATACCAGGTCCATATTTTTGTTCCAGAACCCGGTATAGGTTCATTACTGTATTTATGACTTGTCAGTTAAATTTGGTGATAAATAGAGCTGGTTTGACGTGATTTGAACATCAATTGGTTAAAATAGGAATTCTAAAGTTTCTTGAAAATTTCATTTTACTTTGGTGTCTGATTCATAGTTCTAGGTGCTATTTTTGCGATTTAGACGCGCGAGCAAGTTTGTATGATGTTTTTGGACCTGTTTGCATGTTTGTTTTGGAGCCCCGAGGGTTCGGGTGAGTTTCAGATAGGCTACAGAGTGGTTTGAACTTAGAAATCTCAGCTGGTGTTCTTCAATTTCTGGTGCAAGTCTTAGACCTTGCAATTTCAAGGTCTGGCTCGCATTTTCGATATGGTGGCATACTTATCAGGTTCACATTTGTGAGCTAATTCCTCACATTTTCCAAGAGTAGCTGGGCACCACAGATTCACATT
The DNA here is from genome assembly GCA_005239525.1 of Nicotiana knightiana. Taxonomy (NCBI): domain Eukaryota; kingdom Viridiplantae; phylum Streptophyta; class Magnoliopsida; order Solanales; family Solanaceae; genus Nicotiana; species Nicotiana knightiana. The sequence continues at coordinate 27,834 of MDKJ01146884.1, read as the reverse complement.
TGTGAACGTGTCTTCGCTTTTGCGATTGGGACTGGGGAGAGTTAGTTCATATTTGTGATGAAATGTGTCGCATTTGTGATCAGGTCAAGTTCACATTTGGGAACATATCATAGCAAATGTGATGATAGCAGAGATTGGGGGACCTTCGCATTTGCGGGGTTCGTAATTGCGAACCCCAGGTCGCATTTGCGACATCTGCGCCTAAACATAAGACGGGGAAAACGGAATTTTAGTTCATTCTCTCAAATTTTAAAACTTAGAAACCCTAGAGGCAATTTTCCCAAGAACACTTCTTCCCCAATTCATGGTGAAAAATTGGGGTTTTTCGTAGAATTATGGATTTTTATAAAATTGAAATTAGGGATTTTTGTAAAATCTAGTATTTTCATGGTCGATAATTTGCTAAATTTTGTTGGTTCGGAGGCTTGTTTGAAAGGCAAAGCTGTGGTTGAACTTTGAGTTGGTCTTTGGAGCGAGGTAAGTGTCGTGGTTAACCTTGACTTGAGGGATTAGGACTTTCTTGCCTATTTGCTACATGTTTAGAGGTTGGGTACAACGTATATGTGAGGTGACGAGTACTTATGCGTTGTTGTTGGGTCAAAGCATGCGGGTGGGACTTGTTTCTTGTAGTTTATTTCTTTCTTTGATCATGATATCCATGCTTAGACTAGTGGGTTACTAAATTGATTGTTCTTTTCGCATTTATAAACTATTTATGAACATTAAGTATTGTTTTCCGAAGTTGAGGTTGATATTGTGGAAACATTGTTGATGTAAGGCCTTTTTTTGGTTATTCTGTCTCCCTTTTATTTATGTTCACTTTTATATCGTAAGTGAGAGTGTTAATGAACGAAGGACGATGTCGTTCCATATGAGAGTGTTAATGCACGAAGGACGATGTCATTCCATATGAGAGTGTTAATGCACGAAGGATGATGCCGTGTCGTATTTATTGATGTATGATGAGAGTGAGAGTAAAAGCACGAAGGGTGATGGTGTGCTGTTATTATTGATTCACAGTGAGGTTGAGAGTAAAAGCATGAAGGGTGATATCGTGCTTATATTATTGTTTCATAGTGAGGTTGAGAGTAAAAGCATGAAGGGTGATGCCGTGCAGTTTTGTTGATTATGTTTATTCGTTTTGCTGGTTAAAGGCTTATTGGTTGTTTCTGTTATCATTCCCTGTGGTATTTATCGTATCTTGTACCCCTTTCACATGTCCCCTCCCGAAATCACATGTTTAGCTTTTATTTGTTGTTATGCTGTACGTACATTGTTATCTAAACATGTTTATTTTACGTGGGTGTCTTGTCTTCGCCTCGTCACTACCTCGTTGAGGTTAGGCTCGACACTTACAGAGTACATTGGGTCGGTTGTACTCATACTACACTCTGCACTTCTTGTGCAGATTTTGGTACTGGTCCCAACTGTCCGTGAGGAATTTCAGCTCGAATTTGCTTATGGAGACTCGAGGTAGATCTGCTGGCGTCCGCAGATCTTGAAGTCCCCTTCCATTTATTCTATATTATTGTTCTTTTTGTTCAAGATAGTTGTATTTATTTCAAAGCTTGTTTTTAGAGACTCTAGAAGCTCGTGAATTGTGACTCCAGATCCTCTAACGTTGGCTTGCCTAGCAAGTGAAATGTTAGGTGCCATCACGGTCCCGAATGTGGGTGTTAATACCCAATTTTTTCCTATATTATTTTAAAAATGCATATCTATCTTCAAAATAGTGCATGAGCATCAATTAATATTTTTTCATAATTTCTGCATTTTTTAAGGATTTTTATTAATTTATCCCAGTATTTTATTTATATAAATAATTACTAATTGCATCACAAATGGTTTTATAATAATTTTATTGCTTAATTTTTATCATTTATATTTATACTAAGCATTAATCATTTCATGAATAGCCACACTTACATTTTTAAGGTAATAATTGCAATAACTTTGCAATAATAACCCATGTGTGCATAATTACCTTATTTCACCAGAATATAGCTTTTTATATTTTTATAATACTAAGTAATTATTTTAAATTATTTTTATGCATGAAAGTTATTTTTATAATTTATTAATCATTTTTTACAAATTATTGTATTAATTAATTGGGTATTTAACAAAATAGCTCCTTTCAATTTTGTTTTAACCCAATTACACATCCCAATTACTTGAAATCCTAGCCCAGTCCGCCCCAACCCATATTAAATAACCCTTACAAGACCCAAATCCTTCTCTAATCGTGGACGTTGATCTTTGAGATCAACGGTCCACGTTACCCCTTTTCCTTTTTTAATCTAACCCAAAACCTAACACCTCATTTTCTCTTAATTCCGCCGTCCCTGAATCCCTACATCCCCTCTTCTCTCTCAAACACTCATCCTAACCCTAGTCGCCGTCACTGTAAAACCACCCGTTCATGGGGTTTCTCTGTAACTTCCGGCCCCTATCGGCCTCCCACCTCTTCTGGTTGTTCGATTATGTTTATTATGGAAGAATCTCGAAGAGATTCAACCCAGATTTGGTTCAAAACCGTTTCATAGGCCTACCTATGGCCATCTCCGTTTATGAGTATTATTTTCTCCGTGTTTATGGCTCGAATCTATGATTTTAAACCAAGTTCCTTTCATCTCTGTCATTTTTTTAGAAACCCCTAATCTTATATTACTTGAATCTGTTCAGATCCTTGTAGATCTGAAATATTCTTAAGTTCTTTTGCCATTTTTCATTAAAACTTCCTATGTTTCCTTACTATTGACAGATTTTTTTATCTTCTCTAAAATCTAGGGTTTCATCGTTTTAAAATATTTGCAAAATACCATGTTTTAAGTGTTTAACCTTGATTCTCTAACCCTAGGTTTTTCTGCTTATTGCATTAATCACTTCAATATTTTTCCGTTATTGTTTATCTGTATCAATCAATATATATGGACTGATTTTATTTAGGGTTTGAATTGTATTTTCCTATTAAAATTAGTGCTTCCCTATGATTTTACCTGTTTCCTTATTTATGACTTTTAATTAGTACTACTTGTACCCGAACGATAGTTTTGAGCTCTAGCACGTCGTTCAGCGGTTTGAAGTCATGAGCAGCTCCATTTCAGGTATTATGACTTGTAGGTGTGGTCGGAATTGAATTTCGGGAAGTTTAGAGTTGATTTGGAAAGAAAATTCTCATTTCAGAAGCCTTAAGTTGGAGAAATGGACTAAGATTGGAATTTTGAGTAAACGACCTCAGAATCAGGATTTGAACGCTCCTGCAGGTACGTATGATGATTTCGGACTTGGGCGTATGTCCGGATCAGGTTTTGGATAACGCGGGAGCGTTTCAGCGTATATTGTGGAAGTCATCATTTTTGAAGGAATTTCCTAAGTTTGGCTTGGAGTACATTTCAGTGATATTGATTTCCGTTTGGGACTCCGAGTCTAGGAATAGCTTCGTATGGTGATTTTGGAGTTGGGAGCGCGATCGAAAGTTAATTCAGATGTCCGTAGGTGATTTGAAGTCATTTGGCTAAAGATAGAAATTCGAAGGTTTTTGAGAAATCCGACCGGAAGTGGGAATTTTTATATCGGGGTCCGAATGCGATTCCGAAAGTTGGAGCAGGTCCGTAATATCAAATATGACTTGTGTGCAAAATTTAGGGTCAATCAGACATGATTTGATGGGTTTCGGCATCAGATATAAAAGTTGGAAATGTCTAAGTTCATAAAGTTGGGATTTGGGTGCGATTCGTGGTTTCGATGTTGTTTGATGTGATTTGAGGCCTCGAGAAAGTCCGCATTATGTTTTGGAATAGGTTGGTATAATTGGACAGGGTCCCGGGGGCCTCAGGTGGATTTCGGGTGGTTAACGGATAAATATTTGAAGCTAGAAGAGCAGCTGGAATTTGCTGTCATCTGGTGTGACCGCACCTACGAGGCTTTGGCCGCAGGTGCGGCTATGGCGCCGCAGGTGCAAAGTAGTGGTGGTCTGGCTGGGAGTGCAGGTGCGATGATATTTCCGCACCCGCGAAGTCGCAGATGCGGACTATGGGGAGCAGGTGCGAAGTTGGTTTGAGCTGAGGAAACCGAGATTGTTGGTCATTTCCTTCCATTTTCTTTTGGTTTGGATGATTTTGGGAGGCTTCAAAGAGAGGATTTCTTCATGCAATGATAAATAAGTAATTTCTTCATATTTCTAAGTTAAATACAAGGTTATTACATGGGATTATACATGAGGACTTGTAGGAAAATTAGGAAAATCTTAAAGAAACCTAGAATTTGTATTTGGATTTTAACCACGAAATTGAGCATGGAATTTAGAGTAAATTGTATATTTGAGTTAATAAGGCTATGGGTAGAATATATCTTCGATAAATTTCAGATTTCGGGCACGTGGGCCCGAGGGCATTTTGGTCAATTCACCGAGCAGAGTTGCGAAAGTGTATAATTTGAATTTGTTGCGAGTATTAGGATGAATTTTCATTGCTTTTCCCGTTATTTTGTAGTTTTGGGGCGTTGTGCATCCATGGGAGTCGTCGGAAGGGCTTGGAAGCCGGTTATGGGACTTCGGAGCGAGGTAAGTCTCCTTTCTAGCTTTGTGAGGCGGAATTGTCCCCCTAGGTGAACTAATTTAGTATGTGCTACTATCTGCGGGGGCTACGTATGCACGAGGTGATGACAGTCCGTGCGTAGCTACTATTATGCCATGTCCGGGTAGTCTAGGACCCACTAGCATGCCTTACCTGTTGTACCTGTGATCCTGCTGTAATATTAGACTGTTAGTATAATCGAAATCATAATTGAATATCTAAAGAAGACTAGAGTTCATTTTCTTAATCAGCTAGAAAGAGAATTGATTTTCCTCCGTGGATAATTGCATACCTGATAAGGTGATATTATTGAATATTATTAAACTTGGCAAATGAATTTCGAGAAAGGATTTAAATACTATTTTGTGGTTCTTAAAAGAGAAATCTGTCATTTACTTGAGTATTTGTTTTCCCGACGTATTCGGGGTGGACTGTTGATTGTGCATGACTGCATGTGACCGCTTCACAATTTACATTCCGCGAGCGAAGTGTTATTTTCCCCACTCTCATGAGAGCGGGCCGCACGCCACGGCAGATTGAAAGATGCACTTATGGTTCGGGCCGTTCGACCCTCGGCAGTGCATAGATATGATTATTTTATTGAAAGATGCACTTATGGTTTGGGCCGTTCGACCCTCAGCAGTGCATATATATGATTATTTTATTGAAAGATGCACTTATGGTTTGGGCCGTTTGACCCTCGGTAATGCATATATATGATTATTTTCTTAAAGGTGCACTTATGGTACGGGTCGTTCGATCCTCGGCAATGCATAAAGATGATTATTATGACGGCTCAGGCCGGTTGTCCTTATTCCGTATGGGAATGCTAAATTGTTAAATGTTTTCATGGATTTTGAAGTGATAAGATATTTGGGGGAAAAACAAGAAGTAATTGTTTAGTTAAGATATTTTGGGGGAAAATGAGGAAATAGCAACTGTTTATTTACTTCCGGTATTTACTTGGACTTCAGTGCCTTATATATTTGCTGCTTTACTACCTTTACATGCCTACCGTGTTCATCATATTCTGTTAAAGTAATTTGTTGGACCTTAGTGAGTGTCTAATTCGACCTCTCGTTACTACCTCTCTGAGATTAGGCATACGACTTACTGAGTACACGTTGGTTTTGTACTCATGCTACACTTGCTGTGCATTTTTATTGCACAGGTACTTTCATAATGACATGGCTGGTTTGGAGACTTAGGCGAACTGCACCATCCGGAGGCGATCCGCAGCTGATGGAGTCTCCCTCATACTGTATTTATTTTCATTTTAAATTCCTTGTCCAAATTGTATTTCGGACAAGCTTTGTGATGATTGTATAAATTCTTAGAAATTGCTCATGTACTTGTGACACCGGGTTCTGGGATGTGTTGGAATATATTTGCTAAAATGGAATATTCGAACCATTGTTTTACTTGATAAATTTTATTTAGTTAATATGTAATAAAGTGAAAGGAATGCTTTTCATAAATGTTAAAACAGGAAATTATTTCAATTAATTAATGATTGGCTTGCCTGACGGTGGTGTCCGGCGCCATCACGACCTTAATAGGTTTTGGGTCATGACAACTTGCCTTAATTAGATTGTAGCCTGATTTATGGGATTTAATTGACTCCTATATAGTTTATGATTGGTTTATTTACCTTACTTGAATCCCAATCGGGGATGGTAATTGATTCTCCTTATTTAAAGATAATTTTTTCGGATTCTGTTTGGATCAATTAGCTTGCGTTTAGCCCCAATTCACTGATAGATTGTATTTGCTTGCCTTACTTAGGAATTGTAATCTTCTTTCCTTATTTGTTTATGCTAAGTGCTTTATAAACCTCATTCTGGTTTTCTTTCAAATACGAACACATTCAGAAAGAAACACACACACACACAAACTCTTGCTCTTATTCAAACCTTTCAGTTACTTGTACTGTCTAGCCGGCTGAAAGCCAAGGCTAGACTATTGGGTACTGCATACTCTCACTTTTTTGTTGTTATCTCCTAATTGATATGTCTCCATTCTTATTGTCGTTCGATATTCTATGTAATTAAACTCCTGTCTTTCCTGTCTACTGCTTTCAATCAGCATGACCACTTCTATGAAGCTATACTCTTGTCTTTCCTTTTTATTACTCAGTTAGCATGACTAGTTCTGTGTAGTGGAATTCATGTCTTTCCTGTTTAGTGATGTTAATTATCATGAATGCTTCCTGTGTAATCAAACCTATGTGCTTCCTACTCATGAATCCTAATCAGCATGCATATCTATGTTGCTATGTCCTATTTAGTAATCTGACTGTTTTCATATGCAATTAAACCTATGTGCTTCCTATTGCTTGCTCTTAATCAACATGTCTCTTTCATTAGGTCCTATTCAGTATGTTATGTAATTTGTCTGTCAACCTGCCTTTGCCTACTTTATGTCTCTGTTAAATAGCTTGCCTCAACTCTCATGAAATTGCCTTGTTCAACATGTCAATATGACTCTAGCATGTTCTTATCTGATTCAGAGTACTTATCCACTTGTTTCTCAACTAGCATGCCTTCATGTTTGTCCTGTTCCCAACCCCTGCCACCTTTCCTGGGTAGTAGTCTGATCATTATTCTGACTGATCATTATTCTGATCCCAGTATGCTATCTGCTCACCTAGTGATAAACTAAGTCAATTCTAGGCAATGTGAAACTTTGCTTGAAGTAATCATGATTCTGTTTTGTCCAATGTTTCATTGCTGAAAATCTTTGTTTGAACTTAGAGTGCTGCAATGACTCTGTTTATGTGACGCCCCAAAATCGAGGGACGAGACCGGCGCCTAATCGAATGAACCCGGTCAAGCGAACCTGATTTGAATTTCCTATCCCACACGTTACCCCGTGATTTAAATATACATTATTCATGTGAAATAGCCATTTATAACTTAAGCATAAACTTACAACTTGAATTCATTTCTACTTTTTATCATTACCAACATATGAAAGCAAATACTTGAAAAATACATACAACATTTACCAATGTGGATCACTATTCCGAACCGTACCCTTACTTACCCAAAATACATATGTACACTACCCACATTGTGTCTACAGAGCCTCTACGAATACTAGAAACATAACATTACATTCCGGCAACAAGGCCCCCGATATACCTTACAATACACAATAAACTCAAAAGAAGGTGGCATGAACCACACATGGCCCCGAGAGGAAGTGGGGCTGACCCATGCAGCTGACGGAATGGAGAGGAGGCACTACGGTCGGTGGGCTGAATTACCTACTATGGAACCACCTACAATCATCATAAGAATGTAGCGCCCCCACAAAAGGGACGTCAGTACATTTGAATTGTACTGGTATGTATGAACAAACTTTAAGTAAGATCAGCAATGCACAGATAAGAGACAGTAATAGAATCAGCAAGCATTGCACATGAACAGAAACAATCAAAATCACAAGTTCCACATATTTCCTTTTTTTTCCTTTTCCATCAACACCATATTCACAGAGAATTTCATCGTAAGGAAAAAATGTCAGTACAACCAATCACCCATATGATATCAAGTCACAATAGATCATTGCCCAAAACACGAGTCAAAATAAGACATTTCCACAATCAGTGCGGTACGACTGAATCAACCACAATTCCTGTTTATCATGTCATTGCACAGCTCTTAGCACTTAATCATATTCACATACTTGAGTTCGCTACCAATATTTCATACCGGCACATTAGGGTACTTAACCAACCTTACACTTGGCAAAACATTCACAAGTAAATCACCTTTCCACAATTTCGGATAGTAATTACATAAATTTCAGCTAGACAGTCAGAGAGTAGGGAATTATGCCTCAACATATTTAGAACACCCAATTTGCACATACTCAGACAATTAACACGGAACAAATCAAACAATACACAACCAAAAGACAGTACTAGAACCAATCAATCAATGCACGTGGAAAGAAGCAACCACAATCAAACAAGTTTCACAATCTCTCCTTTTTCCCTTTCAACATCATCATATTCAAGAACTCATAGCTTTTCATTTCAGTAGTGATATCGATCACATTTCCTCCTTATTACCTCGGCCACCCTTATTACCTCGGCCACCCTTATTACCTCACGCCTAATGAAGCTTATTGCTTTGTGTTGCGGCGCGCAACCCGATCCCTCCTGACAATCATATTTCATAACAGCAACCACAAACAATTACTTCACAAGAATTATCCTTTCAAGGAATACAATTTCATATTAACAGCTCATTTAATTGGGCCTAAGGCCCCATAATATTTATCAAGTAGAAAATTCCATGAACACGATACTGCCACATTTTCTCAATTTAGTTACATTATTTCACAATACTCCTTCCATTATTTTCCACGTATGGCTTTCAACTATCTCACACATTCCCACATTTGAGCACATTATCAATCTTTCGTTCATTCGCCCATCAATCACCTTTTTTTTACAATTTCATATAACACAGTAGCATGACAATCAACTAGGAAGAATCAAAGAATAAAGTCTCACATCTTAGCACGTTTGAACAGACAAATCACACATTTCCAAATAAGGTGCACATACCACATATTCGAACCCAACAAGAGTATTTAGGAAGGTTAAAGTTAGCCATACATACGTCAAAGAGCTTTTCCTTAGGTTTATACAATACACCAACACCTCTAGCCATAACAATCTATAAGGAGATAGCGGAAATCGATTAATAATTAGGAAGATTACCCATGGTATAACTCTCTTAGGAATTTCATCAAACACCTAGCATGTGAAGTAGACTACAAGGTTTAGAAATGGCAATCTCTTCTTCCATCACCCAATTTTTAACATGAACTACCCAAATTAGTTCTTTAATAGCACATACTACAACTTAGTCCCACATGCATGGCCTATTTCTAACCCTCACAACAGATTTGAACACTTAACTTCTTGCATGAAATTTTGGAAGTAGGACTTACCCGTATGGAGGACAATCTAAGGTTATCTTCCTTGATTCTTGAAGGCTTGAGAAAGATTTGGGTGATTATGAAGTTGGGCCCCTTATTTCTATCTCTATATGCTTTCATCTCTCTCTAAAATCAGTAGAAAAATGACCCAAATGAAGCCCCTAAACCTATTTATGAAAATGGGGTCGGGTTATAAAAATAAAAAAAATAAACCTCCGGAACAGGGTCTGCGATCGCATAATGGATTGCAGAACAAACATGCGGGTCGCATAGTGGATCGCAAAATAGCTGCCCAAAACTGGGCAACACTGGCCCAGTCTGCGACCTGATCTGCGATCGCAGAGTCAACATGCGACATGAAATGCGATCGCAGATTTGACACAGGATCGCATTTTTCTAGCCTTCGGTAATTTGAGCATAACTTTGTGTAGAAATGTATAAATGACGAACGGTTTGAAGCGTTAGAAACTAGACTCAAATACCTTTCATTTGATAGGTTATTCATCACATAATACCTTATATATATAATTATATATGCTCGTTCAAAGTGTGGACTAGTGCAAGTACCTTTGGAATTTTAGCTTATTATGAAATTTTCCCACTTGGCTTGGACTTAGGCCTCTCCTTGGACCCTACCTTACTTATTATATGACTCATACACTTATTCACCACATCCCATTCAGTTACATCATATTTAAAACACATAAAATATTATAATTAGTCTACCTGGCACCCCGAATCCTATATTACTTAGCAAAATGTTTTTCCGGGGGTCTTACAGTTTACTCCTATTTTTACTTCTGAACTGTTTTCCCAAAACTATTCCTATTTTCATATACTATTTTTCAACTCCTACTCTTAGAATATCTAGGATCCTGCCCCTCCAGTGTGAGCACTGCCTAGGAGTCCATTAGAATCCTCTGAACTCTGACACGCTGGGGCTGGCTTTTCCAAACTTGTTCACAAAACTATTTCTTTAAAAGGGTTTCTGGTGTAAGCATTCCCCGGGGTCCCTGAGGCCCTTGGGAACTTTAACGCACTAGAAGACCATTTGGTATACTATGAGATACTGGCATACTTCAGACTTGGTTGAAGGCCTGGCTTCCAGGTTTCATGTTGGGCCTATCCAAGCTCCCTATAGCATTGTAATTTCATTCTGTAATTCATTTATATCTCGTCTGTAATAAAAATTCTTTTAAAAATAGATATTGGGGTTATTAGTAAAACTGGGAGGGACTTTTATATATAACTTTGTGGGGATCGGGTAGAAATCATGCCCATATGATTGTTATGATTGTCTATATGCATTAGAAACCATGTCCATAGGGCTTGTCTCATTCTTTGAAATCATGTATTTCACATTTGCATTAGAAATCCTGCTTCTAGGTCATTTACCAATATGTCTATAGGATCCTGCCCAGTTATCACCTAGGCAGACCTCTAGGTTGATTAAAGTTCTAAAGTTTAAAATTGTGTTTGTTTGACTACTTACAAACTGCCCAGATCCAGTAAGTAATAAAATTAGTAGGAAAACTGATTAGGTATTCACTGCCTCGTCTTAATAAAATGCTGTATATTCTGCTTTGTGCTCATCTAGATATCCCGCTATAGGACTTTAAATTGTTTAAAACTATTGTTTGAGGCATGCAATTGTTTGTTTACTTGTGGAGGTAAATCTGAGCTCTTTAAGTGTTCCTTATGTGATAGTCCAATTTGCTTTTGTTTGGAGCCTAGTTTTCTCCTTTTAAGAACCATAGAACCACCTTAAATAGAGGCCCTAAGCACCTCCAGGGCCATTGGTAAAGGACGGGTAATGCACGCATATGATACGTATTCGATGCAAGAACGCTTAGATAACAATTAAGGGGAGGGTAATTGGGTAGTAAAGGATATGATGACCTGTGCGCTAATTCTACGCGTAACACCTCTATTTAAGGAAGGTTACCGAGTATTGTACAGAAGTGATATGATAGGCTAATAAACCTAGGACCCCTTATTCCTGTTTTAAAAATAATCTTTATTTGTTCAAGTTGCTTTATGACTAATTCACTTAAATTGTGTTTGGTCGGGACCCACCACTGTGGACCTTAAGGGGTGCCTAACACCTTCCTCTCAAGGTAATTTCGAGCCCTTACCTAATCTCTGGTAAAGTAAACTAGTTTATGAGTTATTTTCTTTAGGTGCCCTAATGCACCTTAATCCTTTAGGTGGCGACTCCTCAAATCCCATACCCCATCCCAAAAGGAAGGGAGTTGTCCCAGAAATGTCGAAACCCGATTCCGCGAGGAAAAAAGGGGGCGCGACAATGGGAATTCCGGGTCGTGACACTGCTACTTAGAGCTTGTGACTTGTATTCTTCGGGTCTTGGGAGTTGTATATGCTGAGATACAGAGTTTATTTTATATGGTTGCTGAGTTTTGAGACTTCAATTTTTATTTTAGTTATTTCTACATGAATGTTTGGCTTTCCTAGTCTTAGAGATTAGGTGCCATCACGACATCCTGCGGAGGGAAATTGGGGCCGTGACACTTGCAGTGGCAGCTTACACATCAATTTTCTTTATTCTATATATATATATAGGATAAATTCAGTTCATTGTATACATCAGTTTGAATTTGAATAATATATCAGTCTCTCTCTGTGTTTGTCTTTGATTATTTACTTTATACTCTTTATTTTATAACACGTTATCAGCACAAGACTCTGCCATCTCAAGTAAATACTTTGAAAGTATCAAAGTGTCCACCTCTGATGGGAGGCAACACTCTTACGTCAGTGGTAGATCTTGTTCATTTTGTGCATCGTAGGGCACATTACATCCTTGAGGTGGTGAACTTTTATTCTTGACAGTCGTAATGTAGATATCACTTACGCCTGGAGTGGCTAAATTTTGTAAAGTAATTTGAGCTCTTTGCTTATATTTGGTTTAATATCTTTATCATCACTTGTGGTTATATGCTATGTATACAGTACCAGTTTTGCTATTTGTTTTCGTCCTTATTGTCTTAATAAAAAATTACAAAGTGGATAATATTGTTATTCCACTTAAACTCCAGCAGAGTCTGCAAGAAATATTCAATCGCCAGAACTGGATATATTTTGTATATTTTATTATAACTAAATTTTGTTAACCACCAGAAGTGCTATATGCCTATGACAACCATAAATGGTAATTTAGGCTTGCTATGGTTACAACTTAGAGAAAACATTCTCTATATTACATACACACCTCGATTTGCTCCTGAAATAGCAAATATATTAAAAGAGGTTCGAAGCCGCCTCAATTTTGTGTGGTACGCTCAGATAACTATGTTTCATTCCGTGAAGTATGAGAACTTTTGATAAATATTAATGCAATCCTTAAAGTGAATGTCGCAATATTAACAAAGCTTGTAAATATGAATGTGCTCTTGATTGTGAATATATCACAATTCACCTCCAAAAGGGTTAATACAATTGAGAGGAATATATACACAATATTTGGTATTTTAAATTTTCCCTTGAAGTAGTAAGAAATTGAAATATTCTCCTGAAGCAGGACAAAAATATGAAGCAGTTTCTTTTTATGCTTAAATAACATAATGAGTTATTGATCAAAAAAATGTTTTTGAAGCACACTTTCACTCCTGGAAGTGAATGCAACAACTCACCTCCTGAAGAGGTAAAATAAGAAGGATATAATATTATTTTTGTGGCATAAAGATCATTGATGAACGTTCTTGTTATATGACGAGCGCAAAACACAACACGAAATTGGTAAACGCTAGCCAAAGATAGTATTGTTAAATTACCGTCTCCACAATGATTGGATTTAAATAGTGTTCGAATAATCTTCAGTTGATTACTATCCAGGAAAATTAACACTTGATTTGATGATTATCAGCTATGATTTACTACTAAAAATTGAGCAAACAATTGATCAAAAAAGATAGTAGATTAGCAACGAAGAAATATCAAAGAGAAAAATAAGGATAATTGACTAGACAGGTGCAACATAATTGACTCAGGATCGAATTCTTGAGTTAGTTCACTCTATAATACTATTGATTCTCACAAATTCAATAGATAATTAGATTACACTTGAAGTTAATGTTCTTCTTTTGATTAAACATTGATTTTAGTAATTAATCTAATTGAAGCTCTGTAAGCAATTGCAACGAATAAAATGATGGTCATGGTCTAAAGGGTAACTTCTCATGAATATTTCCCTATTTTTTAATTTGATTAACAATTCAAGAGGCTCTTTCAATTACCTATTTGAATCACGAACGTAAACTAGAGCATAAGATGTAAATAAATTCAAATCAAGATCCTCTTTCGATTAAGAAAAATAAGAAATTACTCCAAATATATGAATTAAAACTCCATCAATTAATTCCAACAATTATCAAGAATCGAATCCCTAACCAAGCTATCAAAATATTGTATATGTCAATACCCTGATGAAAATTACTCCATAGCAATGGAAAAAAGTCATCTCAATAAGGTATAGAAACAAAGAAGACATCAATGATAATGATTTGATACAAACTCCTATATTGCATTGGTTGTTGGTTGAAATCTTGATGAATTCTTATGTATTCTTTCCTTGGTTGCTTCTCAAATATTTCGTAGGTCCAATAGTCCTCTAAAAATGGTGTGTTTAATATATTTATACCATGTAGGAATGGACCCAGACGAAGTAGGAAAATACTCAGTAAGATTTTCACATGTGCGGAGCATGGCTCGCCGCCTGACGCGGTGCTCATGTGGAGAAGTTCGGAGAGTTAATTTTTAAACTCTACAAAAACTTTGCACTAGCTCCCCGTATCTTGCGGCGCATGGTGCGGTGCAGTAGTGCATTTTTTTCGAAGTAATCCTTTTTTCTCACTTTTTGACTTCTAGACTTGGTCCTAAACCTCGGAACATGATCCCGACTTAATTTCTTGGGCTTCTAATCAGAAATGAAAGCTCCAAATCATCCATTTTAGCTCCAAACTTGATAATTTACTCAATATCACATTCTACACAATGTAACAGACGTAATTGATACAATATAATGCATAATAATATAAAAAATTGAGGATGTGAAATCTCCATCCATTAATTCATCCTGACATAAAAATAATTGTAAGATGATGCAATATTTGTAAGAGTAAAGCTTATCGGACCAGTAGTCTAGACACCAGAAGATGCCAAGCCATTTATGACGATAATAGATTTCATCAGAGCATATTGATATAGCTTGTCAAAATTTATATGAAAATTTCTGAAGGATTCAAAATGCCTGAAGCATATATTTCAAAGTATCGAAAAATGTACTCGATCGGATTACAAAGATCTTTATACGGTATAAAACAATCAGGGCGTATGTGGTATAATCGCCTTACTAAATACTTGATGAATGAAGGTTATATAAATGATGTAATTTGTCCATGCGTTTATAAAGAAAATAGCATCATAAATATCATAGGAACTCAAGAAGAGCTACAAAAGATAATTGAATATCTTAAGAAAGAACTTGAGATGAAAGATGTCTTAAAATACATATACATGGACAAAGTGCACCCATAGAGTACCCCAATTGTTGTTCGATCTCTTGAAGTGAATAAGGATCTATTCCGACCTCCAGAAGAGAATGATGAACTCCTTGGTCCTGAAATACTCTATCTCAGTGCAATTGGTGCACTTATGTATCTTGCTAATGCTACAAGACCTGACATAGCTTTTTCTGTTAATTTACTAGTAAGATATAGCTCTTCTCCTACACGGAGACATATGAACGAGAATAAGTATATATTGTGATATTTAAAGGAAACTCCTTATATGGGTTTATTTTATGCTAACAATGGTAGTGCAAGTCTTTTTGGTTATGCAGATGCATTTTATTTATGTGACCCACATAAAGCATAATCTCAAAAAGGTTATCTGCTTACATGCGGAGGTACTACAATATCATGGCGATCTATATAAAAGTTTGTGGTTTCTACTTCCTCAAAGCATGATGAGATAATAGATATTCAAGAAGCAAGTAGAGAATGTGTATAGATGAGATCAGTGATACATTTCATTCGAGGGAGATGTGGTATGAAATGTGATACCAAAATACTTACAATTTTATAAGAAGATAGCGATGCATGCATAACCTAATTAAAGGGAGGATTCATAAAAGAAGATAGAACGAAACACATTTTACCAAAGTTATTCTTCACACATGATATCCAGAAGAATAGTAATATCGATTTACAATAAATACATTCAAGTAACAATCCGACAGATTATTCACTAAATCTTGCCAACTTCAAATTTTGAGAAAATGGTACAAGATTAGAATGCGAAGACTCAAATACTTGAAATGAGTATTTCATCAGGGGAGTAAAATAAGTGTTATACTCTTTTTTCCCTAACTAAGATTTTTCCCACAAGGTTTTTCTTATAAGGTTTTTAATGAGGCAGCTAGCAATGTGTATTACTAAATATGTATAGTCTTTTTCCTTCACTAGAATTTTTTCCCACGGGATTTTTCATAGTAAATTTGAAACGAGATCATTATATTTTAATGAACATTGAAGGGGAAATGTTA
Organism: Nicotiana knightiana; assembly: GCA_005239525.1. NCBI lineage: Eukaryota > Viridiplantae > Streptophyta > Magnoliopsida > Solanales > Solanaceae > Nicotiana > Nicotiana knightiana. The sequence continues at coordinate 11,739 of MDKJ01146884.1, read as the reverse complement.
TAAATATTGTATTTTGGATGTTTAATTTCATCTTCAGGACGAAGAGGATGCCTGATAAGTGGCGGTGGAATACAATGGTTTCGGTGTACAAGAACAAAGGTGATATCCAGAATTGTAACAACTATAGGGGTATCAAGTTACTAAGTCATACCATTAAAGTTTGGGAGATGGTGGTGGAAGGGAGGATAAAGTGGGCGGTGTCTATATCAGAAAACCAGTTCGGGTTCATGCCAGGTCGTTCTACTATGGAAGCTATCCACCTTATTAGGAGGTTGGTGGAACAAATACAGGGATAGGAAGAGGGATTTTGCATATGGTGTTTATTGACCTAGAGAAGGCTTATGACAAGGTCCCCAGAGACGTCCTTTGGAGGTGTCTGGAGGTGAAAGGTGTGCTGGTGGCTTACATTAGGGCGATAAAGGATATATATGATGGAGATATGACTCGGGTTAGGACTGTGGGAGGTGACTCGAAGCCTTTTCCAGTGGTTATGGAGTTACACCAAGGATCTGCGCTCAGCCCCTTCTTATTTGCTCTGGCGATGGACGCACTGACACACCATATCCATGGAGAGGTTCCATAGTGTATGTTGTTCGCTGATGATATAGTTCTGATTGATGAGACGTGAGGCGACGTTAATAGGAGACTAGAGGTATGAACACAGGCCCTAGAGTCTAAAGATTTCAAGTTGAGTAGGACTAAGACCGAATATTTTGAATTTAAGTTCATCGACATAACGGGGGAAGCGGATCTGGAAGTCAGTCTTGACTCACAGGTCATCCTCAAGAGAGAAAGTTTTAAGTACATAGGGTCAATTATCTAGGGAGATGGGGAGATCGACGGGGATGTTACACACCGTATTGGGGTGGGGTGGATGAAATGGAGGTTAGCATTTGGAGTCCTGTGTGACAAGAATGTGCCACCGAAACTCAAAGGTAAGTTCTATAGAGCGGTGGTTAGACCGACCATGTTGTATGGAGCTAAATGTTGGCCAGTCAAGAATTCACGTATCCAGAAGATGAAAGTAACAGAAATGAGGATGTTGAGATGGATGTGTGGGCACACTAGGCTGGATAAGATTAGGAATGAAGATATTCGGGAGAGGGTGGGCGTTGCTCCGGTGGATGATAAGATGCGGGAAGCACGGATTAGATGGTTCGGACACATGGAGAAGAGAAGCCTAGATGCCCCGGTTAGGAGGTGTGAGAGGTTGGATTTGGCAGGTACGAGAAGGGGTAGAGGGCGGCCTAAGAAGTATTGGGGCGAGGTGGTCAGACAGGGCATGGCGTGACTCCATATTTTTGAGGACATGGCTCTTGATAGGATGGTGTGGAGGTCAAGCATTAGGGTTGTATGTTAAAGGGTAGTCGAGCGGTTTTTCTCTTTGTCCCGATTTCCCTCTTTGTACCGACGAGTATGATAGTGTTTTGTCTAGCACTGCTAGCGATTTATGTTGTGTTTCACACTTTTGCATAACATTTGTGTTACTGTTTTTCCATTTATTTGTTGTCTCTCACGTTGCTGATATTATTTTTTGGGTTTTGTTTTCATAGATCTATTGTCTCTAAGCCGAGGGTCTCCAGGAAATAGCCTCTCTACCCCCTCTGGGGTAGGGGTAAGGTCTGCGTATACTCTACCCTCCCCAGACCACACTGGTGGGATTTTACTGGGTTGTTGTTGTTGTTGTATTTAATACTTAATTGTAAATAGGATTCCTAAACGAGCTTGATAAGTGTGGATTTTGACCACTTATTAGCGCATTTGTACTTTTGTTTCAGTTCGCAAGTGTTGATTTATGTTCCAAAAACTAATGAAAGTGTGCAAATTACAGGAACAAATGAAGAAATTCAACTCAAAAAGGAGTGTCCTCAAAAGGCAAGAAGGGGCGCAAAAAAGCAAAAGTGTGGTCCGCAGAAGTATTTCTGCAACTGCAGAAGAAAGCACAGACTGCAGAATTCTCCTTGTGGCTGCAGATCTGTTGTTAAAGATCAGAGATGGAATAAAGAGAAGCGAAGGCTGCACAAAAATTGTGTGTCTGCAGAACATGGTCGCACTGACTTCAAAAAGTTCAGAGTGTGCAGAATAACCAAGACTGAAGTCTTGCCTGAAGTGCGGACTGCACATGAATTATGCGACCGCAAAAGCACAAGTGCAGTCGCAGATTAATTTTCACGGCTGCAAAATGTCTCAACCAACAAGCTCATGCAATGTGTGGCCGTAGAACCTCCCGAAGGGCATTTTTGTGAGCGAATTTTGGGCAACTATAAATAGACGAGAATCACTTTTTAGGTCAAATTTTGAAGTTTTCTTAGTTGTAGCCATTATAGTTTACAATTTTCGGTAATATGTGATCATTTTGGGACACAAATATCATAGTTTATCATTTTAATTTTATATTATGGATTTAATTAGTATTCATTTTTTGTTTTCTTAATTTTATACTATGAGTTGCTAGACATTTGCTAGGGTTGTGACCCAACCCTAGTGTGTAAACCTTATGGCTATTTAATTTAATGCTTGTTTATGATTGGGTGTTTGTTATTTAGTCTTGTTCAGGCTTTAATTTTAGAATTAATGTTGATTCATGTATTTTTGACTTGGTCTTTATGTCACGACCCCAATTTCCCTCCGTAGGATGTTGTTACGACACCTAGTCTCTAAGACTAGGTAAACCTAACACTTAGTGAATTTAATAGAAAAAACACAACCATCAACTATTAAATATGAAATAGATCTCTATACAAAGCTTACAGTCCAAAAACTAATAGTACAAGTCATAAGCTCTACTGAGTTATGCTAGAAAATCCCTAAGTACAACTGTTCCGGAATAGAAATAAAAAGTACAAGGTAAAATTTTAGAAGGTGACTCTGAGGCCTGTGGAGGCGACAACAGGTTTACTTCAAGTCTCCACAACAATTATCGACCATCTAAATAATAATCAACAACATCCGAGGCACCTGGATTTGCAGAAAAATGTGTAGGAGTGTAGCATGAGTACACCACAACGGTACCCAGTAAATATCAAGACTAACCTCGGTGGAGTAGTGACGAAGAACAATCAAGATAGCCACTGGATTAAACAACCTGGACAAGTATAATTGTAGAACTGGCATGGAACAATATCAATATAAAGCTAGGCATGGTGACAATAATAATACATTGTTTGTAATAGAAACAAAAAACAACAGTTAGTAACGAGACACAACAAGTAATGACACTGTAGAGTAAGCTGAATGCAGTTTAAACCCGGTGAAAAAAAATGAAGGAAAATAAGTAACAAATCAATAAGAACAACCGCTTTCCCACTAGGTCTATCCAAGAATTTACACAAGGTACCAAAAAATCACAAATCATGGGTCCCAATTCGTGTACCCTAATCATGGACCCACATTACAATTCATAAGAGCACGGATGACTCACGGGCCAAGGGAGTGACAATATCTAATACTCGCACAGACCACTCACATGACAACAATATTAATGATTCATGACTACACGAACAACTCACATGCCAACATGATAACTCTCACACATAAGTCAAGTAAATGGGAGTACATGTAAATGGTCAAGACATCAGGATTCATTTTATTATGTTGATATGGGTGATTTATTACATGTATTCTTATGCAAGTATTCTACCACAAATCAAGTCAACAAGTAAGAGTAGAGACAATAAATGGAACATAAAGTACGATCACCACAAAATGTATAGTGTAATAAATACGTTAATGAAATTGAAACAAAAAATATTATAACAAGATTAGCTACACAGAACTAAGCAAATAGTGCAACAAGGAGAAAGAAAATTAATAGTATCTTAAGGAAAACAACGATAAAAAACAAGCACAAAGTAATGGAGAAATATCAACAAGAGTCACTACTGAGGTACCACTTCATAGCCTTAAATCATATCACCGCGGGAGCTTTTACATTTAATTTTGAAAATAATTTTTCCCGAAATAGCATCCCGCATTTTACCCTACCTTATCACACCGCATGGATTCTAGTAGTTCCCCTACTATCCACGAATACCAAGCCCACCTTAAATCCCCGCATGCATTTCAACACCCAAGCCTTATGTCACCACATGCGTACCAATATCACAATGTATCACAAACTGCACTTCAAGTGCCCAAAATCACAATTTGCCAGAGAAACAAAATAATAATAGAATTCACAATAAGGAGTCCACATCTCAACCACAATGTACAGCAGCAGCAACAACAACAACAACAACAACAACAAAACAACATGAGAATACGGTAAGTAAATCATCACAAGGACTTCAGAACTCAAAGAAACGAAAGAACGAGCTCACAAAGAAAGAACACAACCGGAAATAATGGTCTAAAAAATAATATTTCAATGTGTAACAATGATTCCACAAAAGTACAATTCGACAACAAGAGAGATAGCATGAATCAATGACCCCGGATAAGAATATGTCAACAATGGAAGGGATAACAAACTTCAATTAAGGCTAAGCAATTACGGAAGGGATAATAGTAATTTCAATTAAGGTTAAGTAAATTACGAAAGAGATACTAATAACTTCAATTATGGTTGTGCAACTAAGGAAGAGATAATAATAAATTCAATTAAGGCACATAAGAGTTTAATCTGCAACAAGGGTAGAACATGAAGTAATTAGTTCCAAATAAGACACGTAAGGATGAATTTAGTAAATGGGGATTTACATGACAAAACAACTTCATATCAAATGAGAATAAGAAATTATGAGCCCTAAACGGTCAATTTCCATAAATAAGCACGAGCACGTACTCGTCACTTCACGTACATGGCCTTCACATGACATAATTAGCACAAATGAATCAAATCCTAAGGGGTAGTTCCCTCACACAAAGTTAGGCAAGATACTTACCTCAAAGAATCTAGACTGATACTCTAAAATGACCTTCTCGAGTGAAACAACCTCCGGACGGCTCAAATCTAGCCAAAATAACTTCAAATCATAAATAAAACTCATAGGAAATAATTCCGGATAATAGAGCTTCGGTCTTAATTAAAATTAAAAAGTCAGTTTGAGACCGCACCTCAGAACCCGATAGAATTCACAAAACTCGAACAACCCTTCCAATACGAGTTCAACCATACCAAAATTAGCAATTTCCGACATCAATTCGTGCTTCAAATCATCATTTTATATTTTTTGAAAATTTTCTCAAATTACTCATTTCCCACAACTCAAACCACTAATATAATGATAAAAATAAAGATGGAATTATGAAATACGATAAATTTCGGATAAAGAACACTTACCCTAATCTAACACAAGAAGAACCCCTCAAACCTCGCCCAAATTCGAGGTCTCTAGCTCAAAAGATGAAAAATGGACAAAACCCACGATTTTGGAAATAATAATCTGCTTCCCAGGTAACATGAATCATGATCGCGAAGATATGTATGCGATTGCGAAGAAGAAAAATAGCAGCTGCCAATAATACACTTTGCGATCACGAGAGAAGAGGTGCGATTGCGATGATGAATTTTGCTGTTCCAAAAAGTGTGCTACGCAATCGCGAACTAATTCATGTGATCGCGAAGAAGAAAGATATCCATTGACAAGGCTGTTCTATGCGAACGTGAAAATATGAACACGAACGCGATGAAGGAGAACACATACGTACGCGATCGCGGGCTAAATCATGCAAACACGAAGATGAAAAAGGTCTAGCAACCAAAACTGTAACGACCCGACCGGTCGTTTTGAGCTCTAGCGCGTCGTTCAGGGGTTTGAGGTTGCGAGCAGCTTCGTTTCATGCATTATGACTTGTAGGTGTGGTCGGAATTGAATTTCAGAAAGTTTAGAGTTGATTTGGAAAGAACATTTTTGTTTTAGAAGCTTTAAGTTGGTAGGGTCAACTAAGATTGGAATTTTGAGTAAACGACCTCTGAATCAGAATTTGAAGGTTCCTGCAGGTTTGTATGATGATTTCGGACTTGGGCGTATGTCCGGATCGGGTTTTGGATAACCCGGGAGCGTTTCAGTGCATATTGTGGAAGTTAGCATTTTAGAAGAATTTCATAAATTTGGGCTTGAAGTTCATTTCAGAGTTATTGATGTCCGTTTGGGATTTCGATTTTGAGAATAGCTCTGTATGGTGATTCTGGAGTAAGGAGCGCGATCAGAAGTGAATTTGGATGTCCATAGGTCATTTTGAAATCATTTGGCTTAAGATAGAAAATTTGAAGGTTTTTGAGAAATCCGACCGGAAGTGGAAATTTTGATGTTGGGGCCGGAATACGATTCCGCAAGTTGGAGCAGGTCCGTAGTGTCGAATATGACTTGTGTGAAAAATTTGATGTTAATCGGACGTGATTTGATAGGTTTCGATATCAGATGTGGAAGTTTGAAATTTCAAAGTTTATAAAGTTTGGATTTGGGTGCGATTCATGGTTTTGATGTTGTTTAATGTGATTTCAAGGCTCGACTAAGTTCAAATGAGGTATTAGGACTGAGTCGTGTGATTGGACGGGGTCCCGGGGGCCTCAGGTGTGTTTCGGGGTGGTTTCAGACCATTTTCCCTCTATCTTCTGCTGTTGTTTGCTGGTGTCATTGGTAAGCTATGCGATCGCGGGACATAGTGTGCGATTGCGGGGAAGGAATTTGAGGGCTGGAATTTTGTCTTGTAATATCACAGTGGTAGTTGTGCGATCGCACAATAGGAAAAATTGAGGCTGCAGGAAATTTCCCTGTGCGACCGCAGGTGTTGTGGTGCGATCGCACAAGGGTGTACTTGGGGGCTTCTGGGGCTTGGCTTGTGCGAACACGGGAGAGGGCATGCGAATACACATGATGAATTGTGGAGGCAGTAGGTTTGGCCTATGCGATCACATAGGCTTTCATGCGATCCCACAGGGGGGTCAGAACTGGGCAGAGCAGTGTTTTAAAAACGGGTTCTTGGCTCATTTCTTCTATTTTTTTCATCTTGGCATGGCGATTTTGGGAGGCTTCAAAGGGGGATTTTCCTCATGCAATACAAGGTAAGTAAATTCCTCCCACTTTTAAGATTTATACAAGTTATATGCATGGATTAAACATGAAAATTATGGAAACATTTCGAAAATATTGAAGAAACCTAGAAAATGGTAATTTGGATTTTTAGCCACGAATTTGAGCAAGGAATTTAGAGTGAATTGTATATTTGAACTAGTGGAGCTATGGGTAGAATATATCTTCGAGAAATTTTGGATTTCCAGGCACGTGGGCTGGAGGGCATTTTGGTCATTTCACTGAACGGAGTTGGGAAATTATATAATTTGGAATTTCTGCAAGTATTAGAATATATTTTCATTGGTTTGACGTTGTTTGGATAGTTTCGGAGCGTTGTGCAACGATTTGAGTCGCCAGAAGGGCTTGGAGGCTGGTTATGGAATTTCGGAGCGAGGTAAGTCTCCTTTTTAACTTTTTGAGGGGGAATTGTCCCGTAGTTGAATTAATTAAGTATATGCTATTATCTTCGGAGGCTACGTACACACGAGGTGACAGGAGTCCGTGCATAGCTACTATTATGCCTTGTCCGGGTAGTCAAGGACCCACTAGCATGCCTTACATGTTGTACCTGTGATCCTGCCTGTAATATTAAACTGCTAGCATAATCAAAATCGTAAATGATTATCTAAAAGAATACTAGAGTTCATTTCGTTGATCACCTAGAAAGAGGATTGATTCCTCGGTGGATAATTGTATACCTAGTAGGGTTATATTATGGAATATCATTAAAATTAGCCAATTAGTTTCAAACAAATATTTAAGGGCTATATTTTATGTCCCTTTAAAAATATTTTTAACACTTTCATGAGAGAACTTCTTTCTTGATAAAATGGGGACTTATTGTGTGGACATGTGTAACTTCGGGTGCCTGAGTCGCATGTATGATTCGCGAGCTCGATGACCCTGTACTTGTGTGTATTCATATGAGCACCTGAGTCACAGGTATGATTCGCGAGCAGGCTAGCCTTATTATTTTATGTATAACCGCGTCGCATTATCGATTCGCGAGCGGGGCAGATAGATGCATCTATGGTTCGAGTCGTTCGACCCTCGGCAGTGCACAGTTTATTATTGTTGGTCCGCACCGTTCGACCCTCGGCACTGCTTGCGCATGATATTTACTGCGTAGTTGCTATGATTTGTGCCTGATTACTGGCTTGGAATTTTAAATTGTCAACTGAAATGACAAAGATCTAAAGTAATTAAAGGTTTTTGGAAGAAGTTGTTCCTTCCCGTTGATTAAATTGTTATTTGATTAAATCACCCATGATGATTAATTGTTATTAATATGACGAAGGTTAAAGTGTTAAATGTGGAAAGAGTTGATAATAATTATTCCTGATTTTAATAAATTGCCTAGGACATTCGTTCTTAGTGTCACACTCGAATATTCAAAATTGACTTTTAGCCAGTGTCTAATTTGCCCTCTCGTCACTACCTGTCTGAGGTTAGGCGAGCGAGTTACTGAGTACACATTGTTTTTGTACTAATGCTACTCTTGATGTACATTTTATTGCACAGGTACTTTCATAGCAATGTAGAGGATTCGGAGACTTAGGCGAGCTGCATCATCCGGAGGCGATCCGCAGTTGAAAGAGTCTCCCTCATACTGTATTTATTTTCATTTTAAATTCCCTTGTCCAATTTGTATTTCGAACAGGCTTTGTGATGATTGTATAAATTCTTAAAAATTGCTCATGTACTTGTGACACCGGGTTCTGGGATGTGTTGGGGTATATTTGCTAAAGTGTAATATTTAAACTATTGTTTTACTTAACATACTTTTATTTAGTTAATATGTAATAAAGTGCAAGGAAATATTTTTCATAAATGTTTAAACCGGAAATTATTTTGAGTAATCAATGATTGGCTTGCCTGACAATGATGTCCGGCGCCATCACGACCTTATGGATTTTGGGTCGTGACAACATGGTATCAGAGCTCTAGGTTCCCTTAGGTCTCACGAGTCATGAGCAAGTCTAGTGGAGTCCGGTGGATCTGTACGGAGACATCTGTACTTATCTTCGAGAGGCTACAGGGTTGTTAGGAGTACTTCCCTTCTTGAATCCTCATCGTGCGATTTGATTCCTTTGAGGCTTATGCCTAAGTTTATTCCTACTCAATCTTACGCGTCGCGAAGCTCTTGCTATGAATCGGGAAATTGAGGAATTGAATGGTGCTACGGATGTAATTCGAGATGTTTCCATGTGTAATTGGTTGGGGATGTTTTTATGGCCCTGCAAAGGAATAATATCTGGTTTCAGCTCAGTAGTTGTGTTTCTGGGAGCCTTAAGGCTATGCTCAGGTAGTGATGATGCTTGCGATTGGTTATCGCGCGATGTCGATATCATGATAGAATGCTTGCCCGTATTTTGGGGATGACGAATGGTTTGAAGGAGGTCTTCTCAGAATGTGATTTCAAGATTTCGGTATTTTAGTTCCAGCAGAGGAAAGGCATTTGGATTATGAATGGTCTGGTTGGGTTGATAAAGTAGTAAGACTTGGTGTCTTCAATGAGGTGGGATATGCACCTGTGACGTGAAGTCATCGTCATTGATCGAATAAAAGGTGTTAAGTTTGGCGGTGCTATGGTTTCTTCGGTTGCGAGGGGTCAGAGTATTGAGAAGAAGTATTGAAGGATACGGTTGGCAGAGACCGTCAGGTGTGGTGGTTCAGTACCAGATAGGTGTTGATAATGAAGGCAGCTAGAGAAAGATGATCTTCGGAGAGCTGAAGTCGTGGTGATCTGCTGGTTTGAGAGCTAAAGAGAATGATCCTGAAGTGAGACTAGGCGGTGGCTCTATCTCTAGGAGGCCAGGTGTAAGAAGCGGAGGTCGAGCAGTCGCAAAGTAGGGGAGCGGCAACATAGCTTGGGATTAGGAGATATTATCACGCATTTAATGGGTGTCCATGATGAGAGGACAGACTAGTAAAGTTGGTGAATGGGAATAGGCTTAGGATGGGATATTGATGTTGTAGAAGGCGTGCAATACGGCATCATTGGAAGGTGTCACTTGGAGATTTCCACAGGTGGGTTATCGCTTGTGGATAGGATAGCGGTGGCATGGTTGGAAGGTCTCTCTGAGGGGTTCTACTGGATATTTGGTAGGAGGCAGAATGTGTGAATGATGCTAGAGAATTTGAGTATTTAGGGAGTGCTAGAAAAGCCTTGGAGTTGATTGTATTCGAGGCCAGTCAGAGTGGGTGACTCTCAATATCGGTCCTAGTGATTTCAACAGTTAAGAATGCGGCGTTTAAGGGTTTCAGGCAGAAGTATGATCGAGAATCGAGCTTTTGCAGAGTAATTTATGAGAAAAAGGAGGATGGCTGGAATGTTCTATGATATGTTTCAGCATGCAGGATAGTATTGGAGGAGTGAGAGAAATAAAATCCGGATTATAGAAAGATTATCAGGAGGGTGTGAGACGGGTTGCAGGATTTAGGTAGCATAGTCTCGTGAATCAAGGTCACTCGGGATGAGTGAGGGTTGAGTTTTCTATGAGTTGAAGGAAGTTGCTATTATTCCTTAGGCAATTGAAGATGATTAAAAGCAAATAGATTCATTAGCAATGGTTGAAATGGCACATTTACGACAGTGATCAGTTCCTTCGGTGTAATTAAGTTATGCATGTGGTTTGTGCCGGTGTGTGTAGGGCTTGTTGGCCGTCGTAATGGATTTCATGTGGGAGCATTCAAGTATTATAGCATGTCAGGTATAGGCGGATCCCAGAAGGGTTATGGTGGTATAGACTACTACTTAAGGATTTGCATATTGGGTGATTGTGGGAATTCACTCGTTTGTTGAGATGGTACTCTTGAATTGAGTTAAGTAGAAAATTTCTATATGATGGAGTGTTCACCCTATTAGTGGTTCAGAAGTTATGATGGAATTCTTGCGCTACCTCATATTGGCATGTTAGGTGCGGAAAGCAGTATGTAACTGGGAGTAAGAATCGAGATTGCAGTTCGATGATGATAAGGGTGTCATGAGCTCGGAAGATCAAGAAGAAGTAATTTAAAAGTTCAGAGTAAGCTGGTGTTATCTTCAGTGTCACCTGAGATTGATATTCGGTGAAAGAGGCTTTGAACACGGGGCATGGGCTCTTGATGTGTTTTGCGGCCTTAGTGTTGTCAGTGTTATGGATGGGAAAACTTGTTGCCTTGTGTGGAAGGTCGTGAAAGCATGACCGCGAAAGGATTGTATAAGTGTGGCATGTAGTCACTTGATGGATTGAATATTTGGACTGAGTGTAAAGAAGTGCAATATTGTTTATTTGAGAATTTATGCCTGGAGGGTGTTCGGTTCAGTTGATGGTGGATTATGGAATTTTTGTCCTGGTGATGATGGTTGTTCTCGTGTATTATGAGAGAAAGTGAGTTATTATGGACCCAGGTAAAATCTATTAGCTTAGTTTGGTGCGAGCAAGGTAGACTCGATGCTTGTGGATGGATTTAAATATGATTATGGGCTCTCTATGAGCCATGCATGTTCTTTTTAGTAGAGCGCTTTTTCAGGGAAAGGTATTAGAACAACAGATGTTGTTTCGTCTTCATCAAATTTATGTGATATTATGATTGTGCCGTGTGAGTTGTGAAATGGCTTGATAATTTCCTATGTGTATACGTCCCGTGTAGTGGGGATGTTATGTGAGTAGGGTATCTCTTGAGATCCAAAGTGTATATATATATATATATATATATATATATATATATATATATATAT
>ML395003.1:71565-93708 GCA_005239525.1 Nicotiana knightiana | reverse complement strand
CATCATCTCACGAGTCCGTACATATAAAGAACACTAAATTCGGAGTCCAAATGACCCCTCAAATCCCCATTTCAAAGACTCTTAATCCCAAGCCCTAATTACCCAATTTACACTGATTTTCCCCTAATTTTCCACCATAATTCCGACCTTTAATCACATATAAACGAAATTAGAATCCAAAAACCTTACCTCAGCGAAGAACTATCGAATCCCTCTTCAAAACCCTTCATAAAGCTTCAAACCCAGATGAAATATTGAGAAATATGGCTAAAATTTGCGAAGGAACGCTTTTATACTTTTCTGTCCAGTGGGTCCGCACCTGCGACCACTTAGTCGCACCTGCGGATCCCAAGTGCGCACCTGCGGAAAATCCCAAGGACCCTAACTTCCGCACCTGCGATCGACCTCGCGCACCTACGGCTTCGCTGGTGTAGCAATTTACTCGCACCTGCGGAATCCTCTCACTCAGCCAAACTTCCGCACTCTGCTACTGCGGAACCGCACCTGCGGCTCCCCATCCACAGGTGCAAAAACACCAGCAACAGAAACATCAGCAATGACAAAACCATTCCAAAATCCCTGTTAACCATCCGAAACCATCTCGAGCCCCTTGGGACCCCAACCAAACATACCAACGCATCATATATGATCATTCAAACATGGTCGAGCCTCGGAAACATCAAACACAACATCAGAAACCCAAAAGCACATCGAATTCAAGCCTATGAACTTTGAATTTTCTAAATTCCACCAACAATGCCGAAACTACCAAAAACAACTCCGATTGAACTGAAATTTTGCAGACATATCCAAAATGATATTACGAACCTATTCCCACTGTCCAAATTCCATTCCGACCCCGATAGACTATTTTCCACTGCCAACTGCAAATTGTCGAAAACTAACTTTGGCAATTCAAGTCTAATTCTACATCGAACATCACAAACATATTATGAACACACTCCTCAGTCCCAAATCACCTAACGAAGCTATCCGAGCCATAAAATCCGCATTCTGAGGTCGTTTCCAAATAAGTCAACTCTCAGTTGACGTTTCCCATTATAAGGCTATTTTTAAAGACTAAAAGACTAAATAAAACCATTCTGAACCCGAGCCTACCAACTCAAACACATCAAGAACAGTATAACCAACCTATGACAAGTCACTAACAGTAATTCTTAATGCAAGTTCTACGTAATGATAGACCAGGTTGTTACATAAAAATGCACATCAAGTGTGGCATGAGTACGAAAACAACGTGTACTCAGTAAGTATCCCGCCTAACATCAGAGAGGTAATGACCAGAGGTCGAATTAGATACTTGCTAGAGGTCAATTTAGCATAATCAAGTGAGACACTAAGCATGTATGTCATAGACAATTTATTAAAATCAGGAATAAATAATATTAACTCCTTCCACATTTAACATTTTAAATCTTTGTTATTTTAGTTGACAATTTAAATCATAATCAGGGATAAGAAATATCAAACTTATTTCACATTTTACACATCAATTCTTCTTCTTTTTAACTGGCAATTAAGAATTTCCTTAGGCCGATAAACATGTATAAATCACAGGAAGTACGCAACAATTATCATGCGCAAACAAAGTGATGAGGGTCGAACGACGCAGACCAACAATAATAAATTTTGCACTGCCGAGGGTCGAATGGCTCGAACCATAGATGCATCTATCCGCCCTGCTCGCGAATTGATCATGCGACGCGATTATACATAAATATAGGGTTATCCTACTCGCGAATCATACTTGCGACTCAGGAACCCATAGATACACATATTCACACAATAAGTCCACATTTTTATAAAGAAAGCAGTTACCTAGGAAAGTGGTAAAATTATTAAAGGAACACGAAAAATCACATATAAATCTTTATTTTGAAATTCATTTTCCAAGTTTAATAATATTCAATAATATAACCTTATCAGGAACACAATTATCCACAGGGGAATCAATTGTCTTTCTAAATGATTAAGAAAGGTACACTCTAGTCTTTTTAGGAAATAAATTACCGATTCAATAGAGTTAACAACCTAATATTATTGGCAGGATCGCATGTACAACACGTAAGGCATGCTAGTGGGTTCTAGACTACCCAGACATGGAATAATAGTAGCTACGCACGAACTCCTGTCACCTCGTGCGTACGTATCCCGCTGCAGATAGTAGCACATATTTAATTAGTTCACCTAGGGGGGCAATTCCTCCTCAAAAAGTTAGAAAGGAGAATTACCTCGCTCCGAAATTCCATAACCGGCCTCCAAACCCTCTTGACGACTCCAATTGATGCACAACGCCCCAAAACTAACCAAATAACGGGCAAGGCAATGAAAATTCACTCTAATATTTGCAACAATTCAGATTATATAAACTCCTATCCCTGCTCAAGGAATTGACCAAAATGCCCTCGGGCCCACATAGATTTACTAACTCAAATATATCATTTTACTCAATATTCATGCTCAATTCGTGGTGAAAATCCAAATTACAATTTCTAGGTTTTTCCTACAAAAATCCCAATTGCCTACTAATTTCCATGTCTAATTCCATGCATAAACCTTGTATTTAACTTAAAAACATGAAGAAATTACTTACTTAGTAATGCATGATAGAAATCCCTCTTGAAGCTCATCAAAGTCGTCCAAACCAAAGAAAAATGGGAGAAAATGAGCCAAGAATCTCGGTTTTAAAACATTCTTCCCAGGTCTATTTTTGCACCTGCGATCCAATCCTCGCACCTGCGCTCTTGCAGGTGCGCCCAAAAACCCGCACCTGCGGCTTCCTCAGCTCCAGCCAAAACTCGCCCCTGCGCCCCATTATCCGCATATGCGCCTTCACAGGTGCGGAAATTACATCGCACCTACGCTCCCAGTCAAGCGACCAAAATCTCGCATCTGCGGCGCAAGCCTCGTAGGTGCGGTAACACCAGATAGCAACTTCAGCTTTTCACAACTTCAAATATTGATCCGTTAACCACCCGGAATCCACCCATAGCCCCCGGGACCCCATCCAATTACACCAGTCTGTTCCAAAACATAAAGCGGACTTGCTCGAGGCCTCAAATTACATCAAATAACATTGAAACAATGAATCACACTAAAATTCAAACTTTAAGAACTTGAAATTTCAAACTTCCACATCCGATGCCGAAACTTATCAAATCACGTCCGATTGACCCCAAATTTTGCACGCAAGTCATATTTGACATTACGGACCTTCTCCAACTTCCGGAATCGCATTCCGACCCCGCTATTACAATTTCCACTTCTGGTCGGATTTCTCAAAAACCTTCAAATTTCTATCTTTAGCCAAATGACTTCAAAATGACCTACGGATATCTGAATTCACTTCTAATTGCGCTCCCAACTCCAGAATCACCTTACAGAGCTATTCCCAGGCTCAAAATACCAAACGGACATCAATATCACTAAAATGCGCTTCAAGCCAAACTTAAGAAATTTCTTCAAAAATGCTAACTTCCACAATACACACCGAAACGATCCTGGGTTATCCAAAACCTGATCCGGACATACGCCTAAGTGTAAAATCATCATACAAACCTGCACGAACTTTCAAATCCTGATTCGGAGGTCGTTTACCCAAAATTCCAATCTTAGTCAATTTCTCCAACATAAGGCTTCTTAAATGAGAATTTTCTTTCCAATTTGACTCTGAACTTCCCGAAGTCCAACTCCGACCATGCGTACGAGTCATAATACCTGAAATGGAGCTGCTCATGATTTCAAACCGCTGAACGACGTGCTAGAGCTCAAAATGACCGGTCGAGTCTTTACATTCTCCCCCACTTAAACAGACATTCGTCCTCGAACATGCTAAGAACTGCTCTGGAGTTATCTGAAATCTCAGTTTAACACCTCGAGCACCTGCCCGTGCTACCACAACCCAGTTGAGTACATTAGCTTGATCAAATATGAAGATTTCTTCTTTTATCCATATAATAAGATCAGAATCCAGTTCCAACGCCTGAAATTCTCGGCCAGACCTATTTCCAATATATAAACAATGTATCCACTACCACACGATATACCATAACATAACTGCATGCCCTTGCTGAATTAGCACCATGCACTGCATAATTCATCATCTAACCACAATGACACTCCCTAAACCTTAATAGCCAATATTCCACGAATTTGATGCTCCCAATGCACCTCATGATATATATATACACATCCCGCTATAATGCTGGCGATACCACCACAACAGAGGAGATGCGTAGAAAATTTTAACCAATTGTAGAGTTAACCAAACATGGAATCATTACTCTTGACTAAGACCGTCATCTCATTACAAATCAATAAGGGTAACTATCCTTCAATGTATTTCACAAAATCTTATCGCACTAGATCCCTGATCTAAAAATCTCGTCTCACCCAATATGAACTGTTCAAACAACCAATCACCCCAGACATGACCAATAGTCTCACACGACGCCATAATGCGCCAATAGGCCACAATTCGAACATGATGCATAAGGAAATGACTTAGGAAAGGACTACTCGACTCGCGCAACTAATATGGACTTTCCTCAGAAAATAAGAAGTATAACATAAGAAAAATAGATACAGGGAACCGTACTCATCATCACACTGTTGCGGCGTGTAACCTGATTCAAATAACAGACCCGTGGCGGCATGCCACCCGATCCCATCATAAAATTCACATAAGGAAATATACACGAAGCTGAATTGCTCACTATTACAAATTACTGAATATCGATCATAAGCACGCTAAGTGCATAATACCATCCTGGGGAGGCTGATAGAGCCATATATTACGAAAACTCGAGCACAACTGAGGTGCGATATATATATATATATATCAAGAGCTATCCTACTCACATAACATCATCACTACACGGGATCTCAATACATAAGAAATTATCAAGCCATTTCACAACTCACACGACACAATCATAATATCACATGAATTTGACAAAGACAGAACAATACCTGATATTGCAACACCTCTCCTTGAGGAGCGCTATACTGAAATGAACATATCTGCCTCACATGAAGCCCATAATCCTGTTTAAACCCATTCACACACTTCAAGCTGATTCTGCTTGCACTGAACTATGCTAATAGCTTCACCTGGGTCCATAATAAAACACTCCATCTCATAATACACAAGAACAACCGTCCTAGCCTAGACAAACACCCCACAATCCACAATCAACTGAACCAAACGCCTTCTAGGCAAATTCTCAAATAAGAAATATGACACTTCTTTATACTCAGTCCAAATATTCAATCCAATAAGTGAATACATGTCACACTGATACAATCATCCCGTGGTCACGCTCCCACGACCTTCCACACAAGGTAGCAAGTTTGCACATCCACCACTGGTCACATTAACATTGTAGAACAAATCAAGAACCTATAACTAGGATGCAAAACCTCTTCCACCGAATATCGATCTCAGGTGACACTGAAGATAACACCAACTTACTCTGAACTTTCAAATCACTTTTTCTTGCTCATCCGAGCTCACGACATCATGGTTAACACCGAACCGCAATCTCGATTCTTTCTCCCAGTTACACACGGTTTGCTGCACCTAACATGCCAATATGAGCTTGCGCAAGAATTCCATCATAACTCCTGAACCACTAATAGGGTGAACACTTCATCATATAGAAACCTTTTACTTACCTCAATTCAGGACAACAATGACAACACTCAAGTGAATTCCCACAATCACAATACATGCAAATCCTTAAGTAGTAGTATATACCACCATACCCCTTCCGGGATCCGCCTACACCTGACAGGCCATAGCACTCGAATGCTCCCACATGAAATTTATTACGACGGATGACAAGCCCTGGATATACCAGCCCAAACCACATGCATAATTTAATTACACTGACGAAACTGATCACTACCGTAAATGCGCCATTTCAATCATGCCTAATCAATCCATCTTCATTTAATCATCTTGGATTGCCTTCGGAATAATAGTAACTTCTTTTAGCTCATCAAAAACTCATCCAGAGTGACCTTGATTCACGAGACCATGCTGCCTAAATCCTGCAACCCGTCTCATACCCTCCGATAATCTTTACACAACCTGGAGTTTATTTCTCTCGCTCCTTCAATACCATCCTACATGCTGAAAATAACATAGAACACTCCAACAATTTTCCCTATCTCTGAAATTACACTGCCTTTAACCCTTAAACACTGCGTTCTTAGTTACCCACTCTAACTAGCCCCGTAATCAGCTCCAAGACTCTTCTAGCACATAAACATCCTCTCAATGAAGTACGTGACTGAGTTACCACCCTCACAACTCGCCTATTCCTTAAGCATAAATTTTGAATCTTTCAAAGCCTAACCCTGATCCAATAGGGCCAACTTTTACACACATTCATCAAATACCATGCACAATTACCATTCTACTCCTTTCCCTTAGCTGAAATAGCTTGCCAATATGCCAACAATCCACAACCCCATGAGAAGACAATCCTACAACCCAACTGCAGGTGGTGGGACTCCCCCACTTAGCCCGAAGATACTCCTTGCACCACTCTAGACCCTGCTGAGATCCTTTCCCCTTTGTTAACATGATCTTGCTCAACCAATCCGTCCAATCCTTCCAAATTTTCTTGTTAGAGCTCCCTAAATACTCAAATTCCCTAGCATCATTCACACATTCTGCCTCCTACAAAATAGCCACTAGAATCCCTAATAGAAACTTGCCAACCACGCAATCGCTAACCTACTCACAAGAGCTAACCCACCTGTGAAAATCACCAACTGACACCTTCCAACGATGCCGTATTGCACACCCCCTACAACATCAATATCCCATCCTAAGCCAGTTCTCATTCACCAACTTTATCAGTTCGTCTGCTCCTTATGGACATCTACTAAATGTGCTACAACATTTTCAAATCCACTGCCACATTGCATATTTCTTCATTCCTAACAACTCATCCCTGTTGTATTCAACGTTTCGCCAAAATAACCCACATTTCAACTTAAGCTCGTGGACCTAATCACCATCCACTAAAACTCTCAAACTTCCCCTCAAGATAGGCAGCTGTCTTACCACTGAACTCCTGTGCTACGCTGCTACTCTCTCACTTCTTAAACTCATTCTTTAAACAACTGCCTGACTTTCGCTCCTTACACCTGGCCTTTTAAAAAAATTTCCACCGCCTGACACTTCTCACATGTCTTCCTTCATCGTATGCTGCCCAATTGCTGCTTCTATTCAATATCATTCTCTGTAGTTCATAATCCAACAGTTTGCCATAACTTCAAACTCTCTGAAGATCATCCATCTCGAGATGCCTTCATTATCAATACTTATCCAGTACTGAACCACCGCACCTCACGGTCTCTAACAGCCGCTTCTTCAATATTTATTCACAATACTCTAACCCCATGCAACCGAAGAAACCATGTCACTGACGAACCTAACACATTCCATTTGATCAAGGACAACGATAACACATCACAGGTGAATACTCCACCTTACTTGAAAACACCAAGTCTTACAACTTTATCAACCCCAACTGGACCATTCATAATCCAAATGCCTTTCCTCTGTCAGAACTAAATACCGAAATCTCGAAATCACACTCTGAGAAGACCTCCCTTCAAGCCATTTATCACTCCCAACATATGGGCAAGCATTCTATCATCAAATCGACATCGTGTGATAACCAACCGTAAACATCATCACAACCTGACCATAACCTCAAGTCCTCATAATCACATCTACTGAGCTAAAACAACATATTATCCTTCTGCAGGGTCATAACAGCAGCCCCAACCAATTACACATGGAAAAGATCTCGCATCAGTCCGTAGAACTATTTCAATTCCTTAAATTCATGATTCATAGCAAGTGCTTCGCGGCGCGTAAGATTGAGTAGGAATAAGCATATGCATAAGCTTTAAATGAATCAAATTGCATGATGAGGAATCAAGACGGTAAGTACTCCTAACATCCCTGTAGCCTCTCGAAGATAAGTACAGAAATCTCCGTATCGATCCGCAAGACTCTACTAGACTTGCTCATGCTCGTGAGATCTAAGGGAACCTAGTGCTCTAATACCATGTTGTCACGACCCAAAATCCATAAGGTCGTGATGGCGTCGGACACCACTGTCAGGCAAGCCAATCATTAAATGGTTAAGCTAAATTTCCTATTTTAGCATTTTTGAAATCATTACCTTTCACTTTACTACATAATAACTGGATAAAATCCGCTAAGTAAATACGACATTTTAATATTCCATTTTTTATAAAATACATTCCAAAAACATCCCAAAACCCGTTGTCATAAGTGCATGAGGAAAATCTAATAATTTCACAAACACTACAAAACTTGTCCGAAATACAAATTGGACAAGGAATTTAAAAAGAAAATAACTACAATATGAGGGAGACTCTGTCAGCTGCGGTTCGCCTCAAGATGATGCAGCTCGCCTAAGTCTCCAAACCAACCACATCACTATGGGAGTACCTGTGCAATAAAAATGCACAACAAGTGTAGCATGAGTACAAAAACAACGAGTACTCAGTAAGTATCCGGCCTAACCTCAGAGAGGTAGTGACGACAGGTCGAAGTAGACACTTGCTAGATGTTAATTTAGCATAATCAAGTGAAACACTAAGCATGTATTGTATTGGTAAAAAAGAGCTTCACACGTGTAATAAATCTTGATGACTAAGTAGTCTACGTGGAGCAATGAAGAAACAACAGCTGGACATGACTCTAATAAGAGGTACGAGGCAAAGAGGCACGGCAAATCACACCCATGGGTTAATAAGCTTCAGAAGTCTCAACATGATTGAGAAGATGAAGAGACACGATCAAAAGTGTATTTGGACAGAATAAAAGGCAGATTCAGAGATCTTCAAATTAGAAATCCATACGTTAAACAATATTCACTCAACAGTTACGGTTGATCCATTGTAACGTTACATTAGAGTCATTATTAGTCATTAATACTCAATAACCAAGAAAGGTAGACGTTTTGTTAGAAAATTCCCTATATAAAGGAGAACAATATAAATTGTAAAGCGGGGAGGAAAAACATTTGAACTACTATTGCAGCATACTTACTTTTTTTGAATTTTACTACTTTCCATTTACAAGTTTGCCTACAATTATAATCTTATTCTTTGGTTATCAGTGTAACGCCCCAAAGGGTCATCACCTATTTTATTACCCATTATGTACTTTCGAGGCCTTGAAAACCTCATCTGTAGTTGCCTCGATTTAAGTGCGCAGTCCGGGCGCGTAGCCGGACAGCTTAAATATGAAATTCTGTAAAAAATGCTAAGATTTGATATTAGAATGAATAAATTTGACTTCGGTCAATATTTCGGGTAAACGGACCCGGACCCGTGCAGTCCCGGAGGATTTGTAGGAAAATATGGGACTTGGGAGTATGCCCGGAATCGAATTCTGAGGTACCAAGCCCGAGAAATGAATTTTTGAGTAAAATTATTTTATGAAATATTTAAGGAAATTGAAAATGAAATCGATTACAAAGTGATGGTATCGGGCCAGTATTTTGGTTTCGGCGCCCGGTACAGGTCTTATATATGGTTTAAGCACCTTCTGTAAAGTTTGGTTAAAATCGGATTTCGGATGACGTGTTTCGGACTTACAGTGGGAAATTTGATGTTTTGTGAAATTTGATAAAATTCATGGATTTTGTGGCCTAATTCAACGTATATGGTTTTGTTTTGGCAATTTGATTTCTGGAGCAAGTTCGTAGGATGTTGTGTGGGTTATCTATGAAATTTGGTATCATTCCGAGTTGTATAGGCCAGTTCGGCACGTTGTTAGTGAAGTTAGAAAACTTAAAAATTCCTAAGTTTGGTTCTTGAGGTTTGGGGGTGCGATTCTAGTTTTAGCATTGTTTTGAGTGTTTCGAAGGCTCGAGCGAGTCCGTATTATGATTTGGGACTCGTTGGTATATTCGGACTAGCGCTCGGGTGGGCCCAGGTTCCTTCCGGGCACATAACGGGGCTAAAAACCAGCAAACATAGCTGCTGGTGCACCTGCTCTGGTCGCAGGTGCGGTGACCAGCATCGCAGGTGCGATAACCACTATCCTGGCCAGCTATCCTAGGTGCGGAGCATTTCTTGTAGGTGCGAGACTGCAGGTGCGGTCTCCACTTCGCAGGTGCGATCCTAGACCCCCTAGCCCAATTCCGCAGGTGGGAGATTATTCTCGCAAGTGCGAGACCGCAGGTGAGGTCCCCAGAGCCAAGGTGCGAGTTCACTGTTCAGGCAGTGAGTTTTAAAAACGGGTTTTAAACTCATTTTTCTCATTTTCCATCTTTTTCCTTAGGCGATTTCCTCCATTTTTAAGAGCTTTAAACCATGTCCTATAAGGTAAGTGAATTCCACCTGGAAATTTGTTTCGTGCATGCACCCTAGCCTAATTAACTACATAAACTAGTGCAAAGAATTAAGAAATTGGGTAGTAACCTAGAACTTGTGATCACTTTACAATTTTCTTTGAATTTGCCATGAAATCAAGTAAAAATCATATATTTATGATCCTTAGGCTTTGGGTGAGTGTTCCCTTCGAGATTTGCAAGAATCCGAGCGAGCGGGCCGAGGGTCGAATTTTGATAATTTTGGAAGAATGCTAGGAAATGGATAATTAGTCCATGTGATTGAATCATTGAATCCTTATTGATATATCTGAGTTGATTATGTCTAGATAATACCATTCCAGAGTTGAACTCTAAAAGAAAGGCGGTGTTAGAGGGTTGATTGTTATACTTTGGACACGAGGTAAGTGTTTGGCCTAACCTTAGCTTGAGGGAATAGGAGTTGAGTATTATTTGCTATTTGCTAATTGTCAAATACGATGTATAGGCATGGTGACAGGTATCTATACATTAGTGTCTAGCATGACCATGAGTCCCTATATTGTGAATATTCCGATTTTGTTGTAATTTCTATGCTTAATTGATGATCTCTATATGTTGTAAATGGGCATGTGAAGGGAATTGTAATCTTTAAACATTTTTGGAGCATTGGTTCAAATTGTGAAATGAATAATGAAGATATATGAGATAATTACATCTTTGGAGCATTGGCTCAAATTGTGAAACGAATAATGAAGATATATGAGATAATTACATCTTTGGAGCATTGGCTCAAGTTGTGAAACGAATAATGAAGATATATGAGATAAGTACATCTTTGGAGCATTGGCTCAAATTGTGAAATGAATAATGAAGATATATGAGATAATTACATCCTTTGGAGCATTGGCCCATGTAATAGAATAAATCATGGAAATGAAAGTGAAAGAAAGAGAAAGAGTTATTGAAATATACTCTTGTCGGGTCATCGTTGTGTAGTTCCCTTGCTAAGATTTAATTGTTTAATTGATGTTCCCTTGCCGGGATTTCTATTTTACTCTGTTTATTTCCTTGCCCTTGTTTTTGATTACTATTTGGGTGAGGAAGAGTGTTAAAGCACGAAGGGTGATGTCGTGCCATGTTTTATATTGATTATGCACGAAGGGACATTCCGTGCCATGTTTTATATTGATTATGCACGAGGGGACATTCCGTGCCATGTTTTTATATTGCCTATGCATGAGGGGACATTCCATGCCATGTTTTATATTAATTATGCACGAGGGGATATTCCGTGCCATGTTTTATATTGATTATGCACGAGGGGACATTCCGTGCCATGTTTTATATTGATTATGCACGAGGGGGCATTATGTGCCATGTTTTATACTGATAATGCACGAGGGGACATTCCGTTCCATGTTTTATATGGATTATGCATGAGGGGACATTTCGTGTCGTGTTTTATATTATTATGCACGAGGGGACATTATGTGCCGTGTTTTATATTATTATTATGCACAAGGGGACATGCCGTGCCGCATCTTTTACTGTTTATTCCATGTTGTCAATTCCCATTATTATTTTAGGATATTGTAGACTGTTGTTTCGTTTATGTCATTTCAGTATTTGCTATCTCTTACCCCCAGTATGTTCTCCCCGTAATTCTATTCTTGTTTAGTTTCTGCTATACTATTGAACTGCACAGATACATTTTGTTGTCGTGTCTTAGCCTCGTCACTACTTCGCCGAGGTTAGGCTCGGCACTTACTCAGTACATGGGGTTGGTTGTACTGATGCTACACCTGCACTTCTTTATGTTGTGCAGACTACGCAGCCGGACCCGGAGGACATCATTAATGGGAGTGTCTTCTAGCTTATACTAGAGGCTTCAAGGTATACCCGCTGGCGTTCGTGGGCCTTGGCGTCTCTTCCATCCCTTTATCTTCACTTCTGTCTTGTTTTTTTCTCTAGTTTCAGAGACAGCTATGTATTCTCTTTCCAGACTTGTATTAGCACTCTTACAGACAGTTCGTGAGTTTTGGGAAAATTTGCGCGTTGTTGTGTTATGTTGTCCTTATTTAGCTTGAAACTATATTTATTTCCGCTGTTAAATTGTGTACCGTTTAGTTTATCCTATTAAATTGATGTCAATATACTAGTTTATCTATAGATGTTGGCTTGTCTAGCAATTTCAATGTTAGACGCCATCACGGCCCGATGGTGGGAATTTCGGGTCGTGATAATCAGAAACCCGTGTTCTTCTTTTAAATAGCTTTGGGCAAAGAATCCAATTCTTTGGTTAAACAAATTGGTTCCGTTACCGGGAGTTTGATAATCTTTGTTTGCTTTTCAATCGATATCCTCTGAACTATGTCGAACTCCAACGACAACAACCACCAAAGAAATGGAACCCCAGTTCCATCACCTTCAGGAACCCCACATGGTTCAAGTGAAAAATCCCTAGAAAGAACAAATAATAACAATGATAATAATGATCAAATGGTGGAACAAGATCGGGTAAAGCAAATGATTGCAGAGTATGTGAGCCAAGCTTTGCAAGAATTTGCGAGGGGATTACTGGCAGTGTTACCTGCACCATTTACACCACCCCCAATAATACCATCACCATGGAAAATCCTCAATCTGGGTTGGCAAACTCAGGAAGGGGAGATACTCCTAATTAATCTCTCGAAGCGAGGCGAGGTATGTCTAATAACTCTGAATTACAGACTTTATTACTAACTTTTCAAAAACAGGTAAAGGAACAAAATGATCGAATCGAACAAATTCCTGGAGTATCACTTGTTATCAAAGGCGTTGACGTTGATAGATATTCTTAACAAACTTGGAAACCAAGCGCAGCACCCGTACCCATTCCACATAAGTTTAAAATGCCTGACGTACCTAAGTATGACGGGACAACCGACCCACACGACCATGTAACTGCTTTTACCACCGGAGTGAAGGGAAACGACTTAACAAAACAAGAAATTGAGTCGGTCCTAGTTAAAAAATTTGGAGAAACACTTACCAAAGGGGCGCTAACCTGGTATTCTCTTCTCCCTGAGAACTCTATTGATTCTTTTGATGAGCTTGCATATTCTTTCATAAAGGCACACTGCGGTGCGCAAAAAGTCGAAAAAAGGATGGAGGACATATTTAAAATAAAACAAGGATACACGGAAGTACTTTGTGAATTTGTAGACAGGTTTCAACGAGAAAGAATGCAACTACCAAGGGTGCCTGGTAATTGGGAAGCCATGGCATTCGCTATTAATCTAAATGACAAAAGCTCATAATCCACGAGAAGAGTAAACGAAATTTTAAGAGAAGATGCGGGCTCATCCTCATCTAGATCCACCAAGCAAAGATGCGGGCTCATCCTCATCTAGATCCAGAAGGGATCAAGATCAACGACCTAGAGGTAATGCGCGAATTGGGGATCACACATTTAATGTAAGTATCTCCGAAATAATTTCAGTGTTAAGAAATTTTGGTGATAAGGTTCGATGGCCCAAAGAGATGAGGTCCAATCCGAATAAGAAGAACGCAAATCTCTGTTGTGAATTCCATAATGATCATGGACACAGAACTGTAGATTGCAGATTTTTGCAAGATGAGGTAGAACAATTATTGAAACAGGGCTATTTGATAGAATTGTTCAGTGAAAAAGGTAAATAGGCATACATGAAGAACACGTAGGAGCCCCCAAAACCTCCATCTCCAAAATGAACCGTCAACGTGATACACAGAGGTGAAGAATAAACAGAGTGGTCTACAAAACGACCACGAAGTTCACAATTACACACGGAAAAAGGGTTCCTGAAAATCTGAAAGCAGACGATATAACCTTTGATGATGCAGATATTGGCGGATTAATGCTTCCTCACAATGATGCTCTGGTAATATCTTTACTTATTCATGACACTAACGTAAAAAGTGTTGTTTGATCCAGGTAGTTCAGTCAATCTAATTTTGCTAAGAGTCGTGGAAGAAATGCTATTGGGGAATTAGGTAATCCAAAGGGCACGAGCCATATCAGGGTTTGATAACTCTATTGTTATAACAAAAAGAGAAATTGAACTTAGCACTTATGCTGAGGGAGTGATAAAAAGCACCAGGTTCCAAGTCATCGATACTGACGTGGCTTATAACATAATCGTGGGAAGGCCATGGATCTACGACATGAAAGCAATACCCTCCACCTTGCATCAGGTAATTAAATTCCCCTCTGAATGGGGGATTCAGCAAATTAGAGCGATCAGCAAACTGTGAGAAATATAAATTTCGTGGTACACTACAACAAAAAGTAGAGGTGAAAGAATCAAGGGATAAGGAAGTCTCCAAAGAAGATGACACCTCCCAAACAGGCATGGAAGAAATTACTACCCAAATAAGGACCGAAGGTATTACTGCTGAAACAGGTACGAAAGAAAATACTTACGAGAAGTGAATCAAGTCACCACGGAAGAGGCATTGGACCACACAGATGTAGATTCCAGTCCGGACATCATTCGTGAACCGGAGGAAAACGAGCACATCAAAACAACTATGGAAGAGCTCGAAGTTGTTCCATTGTCTGAATAGAAAGTGTACATTGGCACGAGGCTGAGTCCTGGTCGAAAAGGTAAGTTAATTGATTATTTAAAGGCTAATGTAGACTGCTGTGGTCCCACTAAGATATGACAGGTATCCCGCTAGAGGTAATGACTCATAAACTAAATGAAGATCCATCGTTCGTACCTATTAAGTAGAAGAAGAAAAAAGCACGGACCATTCAAGAACCAATTGATTGACGAAGAGGTACAGAAACTCTAAAAGATTGGTTCAATACGAGAGATAACATACCCTAACTGGCTAGCTAACACTTTGGTAGTACCTAAATAGAATGGAAAATGGAGAGTATGCGAATATTATAGTGACTTAAATAAAGCATGCCCCAAAGATTCATTCCCATTACCACATATAGATCAAATGATTGATGCCACCCCAGGTCACGAATTGTTAAGCTTTGTAGATGCGTATTCTGGTTATAATCATATTAAAATGGATCCCTCAGACGAGGAAAAACCCTCCTTTATTACGAGCATGGGAGCTTATTGTTATAAAGTCATGCCTTTTGACTTAAAAAACGCTGGAGCCACATATCAAAGGCTAGTGACCATGATGTTCCAGGAACATCTGGGAAAAACAATGGAAGTTTACATTGATGACATGCTGGTAAAATCAGCACGGGTGGAAAACCATTTCCAGCACCTCTCTATTACCTTTGACATTTTACGCATGTATAATATGAAGCTGAATCCAGAAAAATGCGCTTTCGGCGTAAAATCAGGAAAATGCTTGGGTTTCCTTGTATCAAACAGCGGAATAGAGGTAAATCCTGATCAAATTAAAGTTGTAGAAGAAATACGTGATGTACTTATAAACAAAAAAGAAGTTCAAAGATTAACGGGAATAATTGTAGCTTAGGAAGATTTATTTCCAAATCTTCCGAGAAAAGTTTCAAATTCTTTGTAGTTCTCAAAACGAAAAATCGGTTCGAATGGAATGAAGAATGTCAACAGGATCTCAAAAACCTAAATGCTTATCTATCAAAACCTCTGTTGATGTCAAAGCCGAAGGAGGGGGAGCGGCTATACGTCTACCTTGTTGTCTCATAAACTGCTGTAAGTGCAGTATTGGTAAGGGAGAATAAAGTTAAACAATCTCCTATTTATTATGTAAGCAAGACATTACTAGATGTTGAAACTAGGTATGCACATCTAGAAAAGTTAGCCTTAGCTCTAATCATGGCATCAAGAAAATTAAGGTCATACTTTCAATGTCATCCAATAACAGTTGTGACCTCGTATCCATTAAGAAACATACTACATAAACAAGAACTATCAGGTAGATTAGCCAAGTGTGCCATAAAATTAAGTGAGCATGAAATAATATATCAGCCTAGGACAATCAAGTCTCCAATCTTAGCTGATTTTGTCGATGATTTTAGTAATAGCATTGTCCCTGAAGTGGAATACGAGTTACAACTCTTCGACGGTGTTAATCCGGGTCTGTGGACCCTACTTACCGATGGTTCTTCCCATATAAAAGGTGTCGGCTTAGGCATAGTCTTAATATCATCCACGGGTGAATAGACACGGCAGGTTATCAAATGTTATCCTATAACTAACAATGAAGCAGAGTACGAAGCTGTTATTGCAAGGTTAGAACTTGTATGAGAGCTTTCAATAGAGCAAATCGATATCAAAAGCGATTCCCAACTGGTAGTAAATCAGATGCAGCGGACTTACATCGCTCGAGAGGCTCGGATGATACAGTATCTGTAAAAGGCACGAGAGCTCGTGAGACAATTCAAAACATGGAAGGTAGTACAAATACCTAGAGAAGAAAGTGCAGAAGCAGATGCATTAGCTAACCTCACAGCAGTTGTCGTTCATCTATTCCATTCAGCGATCGACCATGATAGAAATGAGGTAACTTTCAACAATTTAACCTAGAGACAAGAAAATAGCTCAAGCACGATACTGCCTTATTCACAACTCGTTATATCGCAAAATGTTCGGAGGTCCCCAAGCAAAATGCCTCGGACCTAACCAAACAGAGTTTGTGATGAAAGAAGACCACGAAGGACAGTGTGAAAATCACTCAGGGGCGAGTTCCTTAGTGAAAACCATAATCAGAGCTGGATATTATTGGCATAAGATTGAAGAGAGGCCGAGGACTTCGTGTCCAAATGCGACGGATGCCAAAGGTTTGCTAATAACATGCATCGACCAGCAACTGGCTTGATGAGTTACCAGTGATACTATGGGCATACAGAACAACTTCAAAAACAACCACGGGAGAAACACCATTCGCGCTTGTCTATGGCTCTGAAGCCTTAATACCTGTAGAGATTGGCGAACCAAGCTTAAGGCTTACAACAGCCACAGAGGAAGCAAACGACTATGAATTGAGAACCAATCTGGACCTGCTCGAACCACAGAGAGAACCAGCGCTGATACGGATGGCAGCTCAAAAACAAATTATAGAGCGTTATTACAACCGTAAAGCTCATCTCAGGTACTTTAATATTTGGGACTTCGTCCTCAAAAAAGTCTTTCAATCAACGAAAGAAGCAGGCGTAGGAAAGCTAAATCCAAACTGGGAAGGACCCTACAAAATCCGAGGCATAGCTGGGAAGGGCGCCTACGAGTCGGAAGCTATGAATGGTAGGATCCTACCAATAAGTTGGAATGCCATTCACTTGAAGAAGTACTACTTTTAAGGAAAAGAAGTACCCCCGGTCAGGTATTGCACGTTCGATTTTATTTTGAACATTTGAAATTTTACTAACCTTTTTAGATGATAGGCATAAAGCTAACCCATCACAAGATGATGATATTAGACCTGCAAAGACGCGATGAAACAACTAAATTCCCGGTCTAGGGTTACACTTTCTGATGGACATTTTAAAGGGTTTAGCAGTCATCATCTAAAAACTATATACCTTCGAGTCCCGTATGTCTTTCATTTAAATGAAAAGGACCACAAGGAAGGAATAGTCAAGTGCTCGAGATTTTATTCTTCAAAGCTCAAACACTTGGGGGACTATACAGTATGGAAGGCAGAGATGAAGCAAAAAAGACTAACAAAAAGTTAAAGCTCGAGCCTGAAGATCCATATTTCCAACAAGTCAAGTGATACGAGCAAAATCGAAAGAGCTAAAGACTCAAACACAAAGCCTAATCCAAAAAACCTTCGAACATGTTCAGGTTAAAAGGCAAAATGTTAGCTACGAGGAAGAAATGCACATCTTTGTACTTATTCAAAGCAGTTATGGATAAAAGATCATCATCATTGTACTCATTCAAAACTGTTGTAACTAAAAACAGTTACGAAATCTTTGTACTCATATAGAAAATTGTTACCAAATTAAACAGTTATGGATGAAAGATCAAAATCCTTGTACTTGTTCAAAAAACTGTTATCAAATAAAATAGTTACGGATGCAAGAGCATTTCCCTCATGCTTATTGAAAACTGTTGCAAACAAAAACAGTTACGGGTGAAAGCCCCAACTTGAATAAAAAACTGTTACGAACGAAAAACAATTGCTCTCTTGTATTAACTCGAAAAAACTATTACATACGGAAAACAGTTACGAAATACAAGTGTTTATCAAATCTGTTAAAAGAAAACAATTGCAACATGAGTTCTAGTCGATAATCAAACACATGTAAAATGTTGTGAATGTCCAAACAAAAAAGGAAAAAAAACTTTCCTCAGAAACATTCTTAAGAATGTGAAAAATTCTTATCACTCTATTGCATTATTACACCTTTATGAAGTTGAGACATCTTATTCATTAAGTGTCGATCAGAAAGGGCCCTCTTTCACAAATTATGCCTACTACAAAAAGGCACACATTTTATATGACATCGTGCCTATTAAGAAAAGGTGCAAGTAATCTAAAGCATTCTATATGCAAAACTCAGAGGTAAAACTAAAACCTCAAAAAAAAAAGCTCGCAAAAGACTTAAAGAGTAGAACAGAAACTCAACGGAAAAAAAAATTCATACTTGCATTAATATATTAAAATGGCTAAGTAAAAACTAAGTATTAACTTATACTTAGCCGTATAGATTTTTTTATATATAGATTGAGGTGCCCCTAAGTTGTCATTTGGGGACTTTAGAAAGATCCAAATTTACCCTCGATGGGACTGGGGGTAACCACCAATTGAGATAAAGATAAAAAAAAAGGAGGGGGATTGACTTCTTCATCAGTAGAAGGAGTAAGAACTGCTTGGGACGAAGAGATTCGGACAACAGGAGTCTCACCTTTAGGTGGGGAAAGATTCAAACCTTGTTGAGCCTTTTCCATGGCTTCCTTGATTTTAACAATTTCAGCGTTAAGGTCAAAATCTCCCCGACTCATTTCCGTCAATGTATGGAGGCGAGAATTCATGTACGCCCAACTAACATCGACAGCTGCCGCCTTTTCGGGACTTTAATAATCTCTCTCCAATATCTGAAGCTCAGCTCTTAACCCATCCTTCTTAACTTTAGCAGCTTCATAGGCAGCCCTCAAAGGTACAATTGACTCCTCCAAAGATTGGGTTTTGTCTAAAGCAATGCGAAGATTCTCCTGAGTCCGGGTAAGTGACTGCACAACCTTGCCTGAGTATTCCTCCTTCTGCTCTAGCAAGGCTTTCAAGCTCCTGACTTCTTCCGAGGCACGGGATAATTTCTCAACAAACGAAGACTCAAGAACGCTCTTGTCTTCGTCCGTTTGGTTAGAAGAAACCATCTCCACTGCCAACTCCGCAGCCACAACTCTCATCTGCCGCTCCAAGGTATTTTTTTTCTTCTTCTAAAGTTTCCATGTCGAGTCTCAGGCTTTGATATTGCCCCATCCAATTCCCTGCTTCAGCATGCCACTCCTTTAGCTCTTGCTCCATATTAGAAATCCTCTTCATGAGTTCTGTGCCTATGAGATTGATCTGCAAAAACAAAATCAATTAGATACGGTAGTTACATTCATAAGAATGAGATACAAAAGAATGAACGTTACCTTCAAGGAGGAATGCACGACCTCATTAGCCCAGGTAAGAGAACTGTGACTATCTAGCTTGGTTCTCTCTGTTGGGCCAATCAAAGGCTTCAGCCACACTTCGGGTTGGTCGGATTTCTTAAAAAAGCTCCCATCAGGCGGAACCTCAATTAGCACTTGCCTTATCTCCCTGCTGGAAGACCCTAATTCTCTAACAGGAGGCACGAAAGCAGGTTGAGATGAAGGAGCCACGGGCAATGAAATTTGTGGAGCTGAAAGAGTCTCAGGCACGGAAACTTGAAGAGCTGAGAAAGCCACGGGCAAGGCAGCAGCGGGAGCAGAAATGGCCAAAGGAGCAGTGGAAATAGCCAGAAAGGATGAAGAGATTTCTCTAAAGGAGGGAGCAAAGACAGCCAGAGGCGCCTCATTAACAGCAGGGCCAAAACCTTCGTAGAATAGATGATCCACTGAATCATGTGCAAGAGAAGAAGAAGAACCATTGGGGGTAGAAGGTCTGACATCAGGTACGGAAGACACTACCACGGGTGTAGACACATCGTCTGAGACCACTCTTCTTGTATGTGACCTGTGCACTAGAATGCCCTCCTCTTCTTCTTCTTCTTCTAAGGTCTTAGACCCACCAACTTTCCTCTTGGAAGAAGAGGAACTAGTAGTAATCTCCTGGGCCTGAGCCAAAGACATATTCGGAATGGATGCATCAGACATCCCCCGAGCAGAAAACCCTGTCAAAAATAAAAAGGTTAAACAAACGAAGAAAAAGAAGCTCGACTAAGGAAAAAAAGTGAAAACAAAAGTTTCAATTACCATGAGTCTTCACTTTCGAACCATACTTCACGGAGAAGTACTTCCAAGATCTTTCCTCCAATGGAGCAACCGACAACAACTTTTCTACCCAATCACGGACACCAGATACATTCTTAACAGTACCCATAATTGCTGAAAGAGGAAGAAAACAACTAAGGTGTTAATAAAACACTTAAATCAAAGAGAAGAAAAATAACAGATGTGAGCTAAAATGTACTCACGTGCGCGATTCCACTTCTTAGGGAAGGGAAGATTTTCCTCGCCCACTAAGCCAGCAGTGGCCACAGCAACATACCGAAGGTACCAACCTCTATCCTTATCGTCATCAGGGGTTACCAACACTCTTTTGCTCCTAACAGCCAGAGTGAAAACCCCTTGACGAAATAAGGAGAATAAAGATGAATGAGGTTATTGAAATAAAAAGGAACCGAGGCTAAAGAAGCTAAAAATCTAAGACACACGACAACCCACCACACAAGAGGACCAACTTGTCCTAAGCAAATATTGAAGAAACGACAAAATTCGATGATGAATGGATCAATATGAGGTCTAAACCCTAGAGTAAAAGGCTAAGTGTAAACAAAAGAATGCCTCGTCTTGTAAGACGTTATTCTTTGATTACTATTTGGAATAACAATGGGAAAATCAGACTCCCAAGAACATTCCTTGCGAACAAGGGGAATCAAACCTTCGGTAATAAGAGTAGGATACCTATCAACACTATCAAGGGATAACGACTGGTCTACAAAAACCTGACAATCCCTAGTGGAAGTAAACTCAGCAGGAATGATTTCATCAACTCGTGGTTCGTGTAGGGGTTCGTGATGTTATCTACCCCTGGACAGAGACCTGGAAACCCTAGCTCTTAGGGAGACTAAAGACCTAGCAGAAGGAGGGGAAACAATATGAGAAGAAGAAGAGCCTCTCGGAGGAGTAGAGTCTAAACTCCTTAGTCTACCACCCCCCGACTCCGAATCAGAGCGGAAAAGGGTGTCAACTCATCAACGTTTATGACTCCCTTAGATTGGTTTGAAGAAGACATACCTACAAAGGCAAAGAAAAAATTTCTTTACAAATAAAGTTTGAAAGTTAGAAGCGTTTTTTGAAATTAAAGGAAAAGGGGGTATTTATACTCGAAGACAACCGTAAGAAAATGGAAAAAAAGCAAGGATGTGAAAACCATAATTGAAGATGTCACTTCGTGAGTGATGCAGCCGCAAGAAAGCCCTAAAAGGCCCTGAATAATCGCAAAACCAACCCAAGAATGCCACGTGGCATAAGCATTAAATGGAAGTGACAAGCGACTCTTACGTATAGGAAAAGATACAATGATTCGAGTAAAGCGGCGGCAAAATATTCCCGCCATAAATGAGTATCCAATT
>ML395003.1:4818-71453 GCA_005239525.1 Nicotiana knightiana | reverse complement strand
ACTCCCCCCCACAAAAAATACATTCAATATTATAAAATATTTAAAATAAAAAGATTGTGGGGGGGGGGGGGGGGGGGGGGCTATCTGTATTGGTAGAAAAGAGCTTCACACATGCAATAATCTTGATGAATCAGTATTCTACGTGGATCAATGAAGACACGACAGCTGGACGAGACTCTAAGAAGAGGTACGAGGCAAAGAGGCACGACAAATCACACCCACGGGTTAATTAGCTACAGAAGTCTCAACATGATTGAGAAGATGGAGAGACATGGTCTAAAGTGAATTTGGACAGAATAAACGGCAGATTCAGAGATCTTCAAATTAGAAATCCATACATTACACAACATTCACTCAACAGTTACGGTTGATTCATTGTAATGTTACATTAGAGTNTCTGTAAAGGGGGGGGGGGGGAGGAAAAACATTCGAACTACTATTGCAACATACTTACTTTTTGTGCATCTTACTGCTTTCCATTTACAAGTTTGCCTAAAATTATAATCTTATTCTTCGGTTATCAGAAACCCGTGTTCTTCTTAAAATAACTTTTGGAAATGAATCCAATTCTTTGGTTAAACATGTATGTCATAGAAAATGTATTAAAATCAGGAATAAATAATATCAACTCCTTCCACATTTAACATTTTAAATCTTCATCATTTCAGTTGATAATTTAAATCATAATCAGGGATAAGAAACATCATACTTATTTCACATTTTACACATCAAGAAGTACGCAACAATTATCATGCGCAAACAAAGTGCCGAGAGTCTAACGGCACGGACCAACAATAATAAACGGTGCACTGTCGAGGGTCGAACGTCTCGAACCATAGATGCATTTATCTACCCCGGTCACGAATCAATCATGTGACGCAGTTATACATAAATACAGGGTTATCCTGCTCACGAATCATACATGCGACTCAGGCACCCATAGATACACATATTCACACAGTAAGTACACATTTTTATCAAGAAAGCAGTTACCCAGGAAAGTGGAAAAATTCTTCTTAAAGCAACACGAAAAATAGCATTTAAATCTTTGTTTTGAAATTCATTTGCCAAGTTTAATAATATAACCTTATCAGGAACACAATTATCCACGGAGGAATCAATTCTCTTTCTAAATGATTAAGAAAGTTACAGTCTAGTCTTCTTAGGAAATAAATTACCGATTCAATAGCATTAACAGTCTAATATTATTGGCAGGATCACATGTACAACACGTAAGGCATGCTNCCCCCCCCCCCCCCCAGATCGTAGCACATATTTAATTATTTCACATAGGGGGACAATTCCCCCTCACAAGGTTAGTAAGGAGACTTACCTCGCTCCGAAGTTCCATATCCGTCTTCCAAGCCCTCCCGACGACCTCAATGGATTCACAACGCCCCAAAACTAACCAAATAACGGGCAAGGCAATGAAAATTCACTCTAATATTTGCAACAATTCAGATTATATAAACTCCTATCTCCACTCAAGGAATTGACCAAAATTCCCTCGAGCCCACGTGCCCGAATTTCGAAATTTCTCGAAGATAAACTTTACACATAGCTTTACTAACTAAAATATATCATTTTACTCAAATATTCATGCTTAATTCATGGTAAAAATCCAAATTACAATTTCTAGGTTTTTCCTCCAAAAATTTCCTACTAATTTCCATGTCTAATTCCATGCATAAACTTTGTATTTAACTTAAAAACATGAAGAAATTACTTACCTAGCAATGCATGATAGAAATCTCTCTTGAAGCTCCTCAAAGTCGTCCAAACCATAAAAATGGGAGAAAATGAGCCAAGAATCTCTGTTTTAAAACATTCTGCCCAGGCCTATTTTCGCACCTGCGATCCAATCTTCGCACCTACGCTCCCGCAGGTGCGCCCAAACTCCCGCACCTGCGGCTTCCTCAGCTCCAGCCAAAACTCGCACTTGCGCCCCATTGTCTGCATCTGCGCCTTCGCATGTATGGAAATTACATCGCACCTGCGCTCCCAGCCAAGCCACCAAAATCTCGCACCTGCGGCACCAAAGCCGCACCTACGGCCCAAGCCTCGTAGGTGCGGTTACACCAGATGACAACAACTTCAGCTTTTATCAACTTCAAATATTGATCCGTTAACCACCCAGAATCCACCCGAGGCCCCAAGACCCTATCAAATTACACTAACCTGTTCCAAAACATAATGCAGTCTTGCTCGAGGCCTCAAATAACATTGAAACAACAAATCGCATTAAAATTCAAACTTTGAGAACTTGAAATTTCAAACTTCCACATCAGATGCCAAAACATGTCAAACCACGTCTGATTGACCCCGAATTTTGCACTCAAGTCATATTTGACATTACAGACCTGCTCCAACTTCCAGAATTGCATTCCGACCCCGCTATCAAAATTTCCACTTCCGATCGGATTTCTCAAAAACCTTCAAATTTCTATCTTTAGCCAAATGACTTCAAAATGACCTAAGGACATCCGAATTCACTTCCGATCGCGCTCTCAACTCCAAAATCACCTTACGGAGCTATTCCAAGGCACAAAATCCAAAACGGACATCAATATCACTGAAATGCGCTTCAAGCCAAACTCAGGAAATTTCTTCAAAAATGTTGACTTCCACAATACACACTGAAATGCTCCCGGGTTATCCAAACCCCGATCTGAACATACGCCCAAGTCCGAAATCATCATATAAACCTGCAGGATCCTTCAAATCCTGATTTGAAGGTCGTTTGCTCAAAATTCCTATCTTAGTCAATTCTCCAACTTAAGGCTTCTGAAATGAGAATTTTCTTTCCAATTTGACTCCGAACTTCCTGAATTTCAAGTCCGACCCTGGCTACGAGTCATAATACCTGAAATGGAGCTGAGCGTGACTTCGAACTGATGAACAACGCGCTAGATCTCAAAACGACCAGTTGGATCGTTACATTAGGGGATCGGGGCCTAACTCTCAAAATGACCGATCGGTTCGTTGCACTCATACGGTAAACTATTATGTATATGCACTTAGGAAGGTTTAGCTTTATGCAATGAGATCAAGCTAAATCAGCAAATAAAAAAGCACTGTATCAATGAGATACAATAATTATAGGAATTTTGCAAACAATTTGCTATTGATATCCCTTTTAATAAAAAGAAGCCGCATAAGAAAAAAGATTTATATAAAAAGAAAAAGGGGTCTCCTGAAAAACGTTTTGCAAAAATCCAAAGGAGAAAAACTTTTCATAAAGCCCGAAAAGATTTTATAAAAACAAAAAATCAACAGGCCTGTTATAAATGTGGAAGAGTAGGCCATTTTGATAAACATTGTAGAATCAAGGATAAAATAAAAGAACTTGATTTAGATGACCATATCAAAGATTCTTTATGTAAGATTATTTTAAATTCTTCCTTAGAGATATCTAATAGTGATGAATCATAAACTAGTGAAGACTTACGAGTCCTCCAAGAAGACAAATATATTTTATTTTCTGAAGATGAGAAAGAACCTTATGATAATGGACAATGCTCAAAACAATGTTGTGATTCAGGGAATGATCTTTATAATATCTATTCCCAATTCAAAGATTTGAATAAAAATTTCTTAACAAATTATAGTATGATAGAACTTTTAAGGGTTATTAAAGACCCTGAATTAAGGTCCCAAATAATTGATAAACTTCCTACAAGTTTTGAAGTAGGAGCAGAGATAGGAGAAACTCTATCTCAAAAAGGACCTTACACTATGTCTGAAATTAGAAGGCTTATTAAAAACAAGTCTGTCACGACCCAGAATCCCAATACAGGTCGTGATGGCGCCCAACACCGGAGTGAGGCAAGCCAACAATTGCTTACTAGTGAGATTATCCTTATTTGACATACTAGCCCCATACTTAACAAATTTTAAGCTTAAATCATTTAAGTAAAAGTGGATAGATTAACCAACTTAAGTAAATGCATCCACAAGGATCATGAACCAATATATACAATCCCAAAATATAGAGTCTACTATATGTGTTCCAGGAACTAGTGTCACAAGTCTACAGGTGAACTAGTAGAATATACAAAAGATGAAATAAATTGTTCTACTCTCTGAAATAAGTAGATAGAAATAAACAAAAGATAACCCCATAGTTCTACTTAGAGTCGCCAAGGGAAAGAGCTCACCGTGGAGTTAGGTCCAGAATATACTCCCAGGGTCAAGCTCTGGTCGGATAACCAGATGCACCAGCCTCAAAACCTGTACAATTAAGTACAGAAGCGTAGTATGAGTACATAAACATATATATACCTAGTGAGTATCCCGCCTAACCTCGAAGAAGTAGTGATGATAGGTCGACGTGGTACTTACTAGGGTCAGACAATGTGGAATAAGTACAGGCTAACCAGTAATAGCAGTAATGAACAATAATAATGAAATGATCATCAAATAACAATCTCTAGTACCCTCACGCCAACCTTTTCCATCACATACAATCTATTTAACCTTCTTCATTTTCATGAAATCAACAGTTACAATTACAGGGCTTCTCACAACTTACCAAACATATAACAGGCTATGAACATACAACCATTACGACGTGAAAAGTAAATGTGCACTGCCGAGGGTCGAACGGCCCGAACCATTGATGCATTTATCTGCCTCGCTCGCGAATCGAACATGCAACATGGTTAATATAATAATAACACCACCCCCGCTAGCGAACCATACATGCGACTCGGGTTAATGTAATATTAGTGCTACCCCGCTCGCGAACCATCCATGCGACTCGGGTTCCCATATAAATTCATGATTAGAAGAAGATTTCGAGATAATTTAGAAGGGAACATACTAACAGTGTGAGAATTTTAGAAATGTCAACTTCAAGCATAACCTCTTAGGCCTGCACATGTGAGATTCAAGTATATTAGACAACTTAATCCATATACAGGATAACAGATACAACACATAAAGCATGCTTGTGAGTCCTAAACTACCCAACATGGCATAATAGTAGTTACGCACGGACTATCGTCACTTTGTGCATGCGCAGCCCCCCCAAATAAGGACAAAACCACCATTTATAATCACCTATGGGGACAGTTCCCTCTTACAAGGTTAGAAAGGAGACTCACCTCGTGTTGAATTTACTCCCCCGACCAAGAACGCGCCCGAAACTCCGAACTCTACACACGAGGAGTCGAAACAAGCAAAATGTTATTCAAATAAATTAATTTATGCTCAAAGTATGGAAATTCTCCTACTCATTTAGTAAATTCACCATTCTTGAAGAAATTCTAAAATCCAACCGCAGGCTGGTATGCTCGGATTCCGAAAATTCTCGAAGGAAACACTCACCCATAGCCTAAGGATCATTAATATACGATTTTTGAATGATTTTATAGCCAATTCACGGGTAATTTTCTAAATTCCCGAAAGCCCTAGGTTACTACCCAACTCTTGATTTTTCACTAATTAGGTAATTAAATTCAACTAGGAATTCATGCATTAACAAGTCTTGAGATAATATTTACTTACCTCTTTGGGGTTGGGCCTTGGAGCCCTTTTCCCAAGCTCTCAAAGAGTTTAATAGAGGAAAGAGTGAAGAAAACTATGAAGAATCACGTATTTAAGAAACACACTGCCTGACAGTGGTTCCGCACTTGTGGCTCAAGGACCGTACTTGCGGTCTCGCATCTGGGAGTAAAGGCTCGTACCTACGGAAATGGACGAGGAGTCTTGGGCTCGCACCTGCGGAGACGAAACTGCACCTACGACTCTACTCATGCGGAACTTTGTCCACACCTGCGAGAAATGGGCTGCCCGCTGGGGGTCGCACCTGTGAGGCTAGGACCACAAGAGTGGTCCCGCACCGGTGACTGGGCAACTGCACCTGCGGTCAACACCAGAACATGTGCACCAACATCTATTGTCAGCTAGTTTTTTGGCTTCGTGTGTTGTCCGGGAGACACCTGGGCCCACCCGAGCCCCCGTCCAAATATACCAACAAGTCCCAAATCATAATACGGACTCGCTCAAGCCTTCGAAACACCCAAAACAAAACTAAAACTAAAAATCACATCTCATACCCCCTAGAACCAAACTTAGGAACTTGAAGTTTTCTTGACTTCGCTAACAACGCGCCGAACCGACCTATACTACTCGGAATGACACCAATTTTTGCAGGCAAGTCATAAATAACATAAGGGAACTATTCCCAATATCAGAATTCTGTTCGGCCATCGATAACACAAAAACACATCCCAACCACAATAGGAACTTAAGGAAATTCTTATTTCAATATTGGGCGCCAAAACGCTCCTGGGTCATCAGAAACCCATTCCGAACATACGCCCAGGTCCAGAATAATCATACGAAGCTACCGAAATCATCGAAACCCGATTCCGAGGTGTTTTACCCAAAATATTAACCAAAGTCAAACTTGTCCTTAAAGACCAACCTGAAGGAACAATTGGTTCCTTAAGGTTGGCCTTTAATTCCATGTTTGACTTCAGTGAACATTTTGGATACACGGCCTTAGAATCGAGTTTCGTCGGTCTCGAAAGCTTTGTGTGACGATTTTGGACCTGGGCGTATGTTCGGAATGGGTTTCTGATGACCCCGGAGCGTTTCGGCGCCCATTATTGAAATAAGAAGTTCCTTAAGTTCCTATTGTGGTTTGGACGTGTTTTTGTGTTATTGAGGTTCGAAATGAATTCCGAGATCGAGAATAGTTTTCTTATGTCATTTATGACTTTCCTGCAAAATTTGGTTTCATTCCGAAATATATGGGTCGGTTTGGCGCGTTGTTAGCGAAGTCTAGAAAACTTAAAGTTCTTAAGTTTTGTTCTTGGGGTTTTGAGGTATGATTTTGAGTTTTAGAGTTTTTTGGGTGTTCCGAAGGCTCGAGCGAGTCTGTATTATGATTTGGGACTTGTTGGTATATTTGGACGAGGGCTCGGGTGGGCCTAGGGCCTCCCGGGCACCCAACGGTGCTAAAAACCAGCTAAAATAGCTGCTGCTGCACCTGATCTAGTGTGACCACAGGTGCGTGCCTAGTCGCAGGTATGGGACCGCTCCTGGGGTCCCAAGAATCGCAGGTGCAACCCCAGATGAGGTCCCCCTTTCTCGCAGGTGCGGACAAGAGTCCCCAAGAGCGAAACCGCTGGTGCGGCCATCCCTCCGCAGGTGCGAACCCTGCCCTTCTTGTCCAGTTCCGCAGGTGCGAGCCCCAGCTCGCAAGCGCGAGATCGCAGATGCGGTACCCGTGCCCCAGGTGTGGAATACTTGTAGGCCAGGCATTATATATTGTTTGAAACCAGGGATTTCACCCCCTTCATTCATTTTCCTCCACCATTAGGGCCTTGTGAGCTTGGGGAGAGCACACCACAACCTAGCTACTGTAAAGGTAAGTTAATTCCACCTCAACACTAGTTTAATTCATGATCTTTTAGCTTAATCAACTACTAAATCATTGAAAGATCAAGAATTGGGTAGTAATTAGAGGTTCTTGAGGAATTGGTGAATTACCCATTTATTGCCATAAATCCAAGTAGAAATCATATATTAATGATCCTTAGGCTTCGGGTGAGCGATTCCTCCGTGAGTTTTCGGAATTCGAGTGTGCGGGCCCGGGGTTGGATTTTGGGAATTCTTCAAGAATGTTAAATTATTGAATAAATAGGATAATTTCCCTACTTTGAGCATGCATTGATGTCATTGTACCATATTTGGCTAGTTGCGAGTCCTCGAGTGTAGAGTCTGGAGTTCGGGCGCATCCTTGGTCCGAGGGGTAGATTCGACACGAGGTGAGTCTCATTTCTAACCTTGTAAGGGGGAATTGTCCCCCTAGGTGATTTAAAAGTTATATGTGATAATTTATGGGGGCTACGTGCGTACAAATTGACGAGAGTCTGTACGTAGCGACTATTACTATATGTCCGGGTAGTTAGGCCTACGTGATGCCTTGTGTTTTACTTGATATGAACTATATGCGTAATGAATTAACATTACATATTTCTTATATACCTAAAGTTTTGAAATTTGAGAAAAAACTTGTACGAAATTTTTCACGGAAAAGTATTCTCTTTTAAAAAGGAATAATGTATGTGCATGTGACCGCTTCGCAATTTATATTCCGCGAGTGGAGTGTGATTTCCCCCAATATTATAATAACGGGCCATACGCCACGATGTATTAAGAGATGCACTTTTGGTACGGGCCATTAGATCCTCGGCAGTGCATAGAGAGGGATTGAGAAATGCACTTTTGGTACGGGCCGTTCGATCCTCGGTAGTGCATAGAGAGCTTGAGAGATGCACTTTTGGTAGGGGTCGTTCGATCCTCGGCAGTGCATAGATGTGAGTAATTTTTGGATAGGTGCACTCTTGGTACGGGCCATTTGATCCTCGACAGTGCACGAGCTTACCTTATGACTCCGGCCGGTTGTCCTTACCCTACATGCGTATGACTTATTTGTTACTAAATTCATGTATATTGATCTGACAGATATTTGGGGAAAAAGTGAAGTGGTAATTGTTTTATTTATTCCCAGTATTCTTTCTGGATTTCAGTATCTTACATATATACTTGTTGCTTCATTGTCTTTACATGCCTACTGTATCCATTACATCCCGTTAGATTATATTGTTGG
Organism: Nicotiana knightiana; assembly: GCA_005239525.1. Taxonomy (NCBI): domain Eukaryota; kingdom Viridiplantae; phylum Streptophyta; class Magnoliopsida; order Solanales; family Solanaceae; genus Nicotiana; species Nicotiana knightiana. The sequence continues at coordinate 62,830 of ML395003.1, read as the reverse complement.
ACCTTAGTAAGTGTCATGTCGACCTCTCTTCACTACCTCTTCGAGGTTAGGCGGGATACTCATTGGGTACATATATATTTATGTACTCATACTGCACTTATGTACTTAATTGTACAGGTTCTGAGGCTGGTGTTTCTGGTTATCCGGCCGGAGCTTTACATATATTCTGGACCTGACTCCACGGTGAGCTGCCTCCCTTGGCGATTCTCAGCAGTGCTATGGAGTTATCTTTTGTTTATTTCTGTCTACTTCTCTCAGACAACAATACAGTTTGTATAATCTTTTGTATATTCTACTAGTTCTCCTGTTGAGTTGTGACACTAGTTCCTGGCACGCACATAGTAGACTCTTTATTTTGGGACTGTATATATTGGATCATGATCATTGTGGCTGTATTTACTTAAGTTGGTTAATGTTTCCGCTTTCATTTAAATGATCTAAGTTTAAAACTTTTGGAATATATGGGGTTGGTATGTTATATAAGGATAATCTCACTAGTAAACAATTTTTGGCTTTCTTAACTCTGGTGTTGGGCGCCATCATGACCTGTGTTGGATTTTGGGTCGTGACAGGTGAGACCTTCAACAAAACCTTATATCCCTCCATAAATGATACATCACGCACCTTCTGATCCGCGAAACGCTTTTGCTTGGACTGTCCTGGATCAACTTCACTTTCTCCAAAGAATCCCTCACCAGGTCAGTGCCATATAACTTAGCCTCGCCAAACTCAAACCACCCGATAGGAGAACGACATAGCCGACCGTACAAAGCCTTAAATGGTGTCATCTCAATGCTGGACTGATAACTATTATTGTAAGCAAACTCGGCTAAAGGTAAGAGCTGGTCCCACTAACCTCCGAAGTCAATCACACATGCCTAGAGCATGTCCTCCAATATATGAACTCTACGCTCTAACTGACCATCAGTCTGAGGGTGAAATGATGTGCTAAGGTCTATTTGGGTACCCATCTAACTATGCAATTCTCTCCAGAAGTGCCAGGTGAACTGAGGACCTCGATTTGATATAATGCACACCAGCACACCGTGCAACCTGACTATCTCCCGAATGTAGATCTGTGCCAACATCTCAGAAGTATAAGTAATAGCTACTGGAATGAAATGCCCCAATAGGCTCGATGACCCAAACTGCGTCAACCTTCCGCAAAGTCCTAGGCAACCCGACCACGTAGTCCATAATGATGCGCTCCCATTTCCACTCAGGAATGGGCATCTGCTGAAGTAGGCGTCCTAGCCTATGGTGCTCATACTTCACCTGCTGGAAATTAAGACACCTAGCCACATACTCCACAATGTCCTTCTTCATCCGCCTCAACCAGTAATGCTGCTTCAAATCACGATACATCTTCGTAGCACCAGGATAAACAGAATACGGAGAACTGTGTTCCTTCTCTAGAATCCTCTCCCTCAGACCATCAACATTACGAACACATAAGCGGCCCTGAAGTCTCAGAACACCATCCTAACCAATAGTGACCTCCTTGGCCCTACCCTGAACCACTGTCTCCCGTAGCTCTGCCAAACACAGATCATCATCTACCGAGCCTTAATCTCCCCCAATAACAAAGACTGAGCAACCACATGTGCAAGAACTCGACGAGGCTCTGAAAGGTCTAATCTCACCAGGCGATTAGCCAAGGACCAAATGTCCAAGGCTAGAGGTCTCTCCCCTACTGCAATATAAGCTAAGCTTCCCATACTCTCCACCTTCCTGCTCAAAGAATCTGCTACCACAATCGCCTTGCCCGGATGATAAAGAATGGTGATATCATAATCCTTCAACAACTCAAGCCATCTACGCTGCCTCAAATTAAGATCCCTCTGCTTGAACAAGTGCTGCAGGCTGCGGTGGTGTGTATCAATCTCAAAGGACACCCCATACAAGTAGTGCCTCCAAATCTTAAGAGCATGAACAATCGCCGCCAACTCCAAATCGTGCACAGGGTAATTATTCTCATGAACCTTCAGCTGACATGAAGCATAAGCAATAACTCTCCCTTACTGCATCAACACTCATCCCAATCCAACGTGAAGTGTCACAATACATTGTGTACATCCCCGGACCGAAAGGCAATACCAGATCTGGTGCTAAGGTCAATGCTGTCTTAAGCTTCTGAAAGCTCGCCTCACACTCATCGGACCATCTGAACAGGGCATTTTTTGGGTCAATCTAGTCAATGGATCTGCAACAAAAGAGAACCCCACCACAAATTGACGATAATACATTGCTAGGCCCAAAAAGCTCCTGACCTCTGTAGCTGAAGTAGGACGCGACCAACTTTGAACCGCCTCAACCTTCTGAGGATCAACCTTGATACCCTCTCCGGGTACCACATACCCCAAGAATGCCACGGAATCCAACCAGAACTTACACTTGGAGAACATAGAATATAGCTTCTGTTCTCGCAAAGTCTGGAGCACAACTCTCAAATGCTGCTCGTGCTCCCCCAGGCTTCGTGAGTAAATCAAAATGTCATTAATGAAGACATTGACAAAGGAATCAATATACGGTCTGAATACCCTATTCATCAAGTCCATGAATGCTGTTGGGGCATTACTCAAGCCAAAGGACATCACCAAGATCTCATAATGGCCATATCACGTACAAAAAGCAGTCTACAAAACATCTGAAGCCTGAATCTTCAACTGATGATACCCCGATCTCAAATCAATCTTGGAAAATGCACGAGCACCCTGCAAATTTTTCAAACAAATCATCGATGCGCGGAAAAGGATACTTGTTCTTAATAGTGACCTTATTCAACTGGCGGTAATCGATACACATCTGTATAGACCCATACTTCTTCTTCACAAATAGAACTGGAGCACCCCACGGCGATACACTCGGTATGATGAACCCCTTAGATAAAAACTCCTCAAGTTGCTCCTTCAACTCCTTAAACTCTTTCGGTGACATACGGTACGGAGGAATAGAAATAGGTTAGGTGCCTGGAAGATCCGAAGGAAATACATCAGAAAACTCTTTAACAACTGGCACTGAATCAATCGTCGGAGACTCGGCGGTGGCGTCCCGTATATAAGCGAGGTAGGCCAGACAAACCTTCTCGACCATATGTCGAGCCTTCAGGAATGAAATAACCCGGCTGGATGCACTAACTAAGGAACCTCTTCACTCCAGCCTAGGCGACTCTGGCATGGATAAAGTAACTATCTTGGCGTGGAAATATAGCACGGCATGATAAGGAGATACCCAATCCATGCCTAAAATAATCTCAAAATCAACCATATTGAGCAATAAGAGATCCGCTCGAGTCTCGAACCTGTAGAATGTGACCGTACAGATCCCGTAAACTCGGTCTACCACCATAGAATCGCCCACATAAGTGGACACACATATAGAAGAACCCAAGGACTCACGAGGGACATCCAGAAAATGAGCAAATAAGAATGAAACATATGAATAAGTGGATCCTGGATCAAATAATACCGATGCCTCTCTACCACATACTGTAATAATACCTGTGATCACGGCATCTGAGGCCACTGCATCTGGATCTGGTTGGAAAAGCATAGAATCTAGCTGGAGCACCGGAAGACTGAGCCCCGCCAGAATGAACAGGAGCTGGCTGACCTCCCCTTGACTGGCCTCCACCTCTAGGACGACCCTTGTCGACCTGTCCCCCACCTCTAGGTGGCTGGACTACTGGTGCTGGACTCATAGGCTGGTAACCCTGCTGCACTGCCTTGCCCCGAAACCTGGGACAAGTCCTCTTGATATGGCCGAGATCCCAGCACTCGTAAGATCTCACTGGAGGCACGGCGTGCTGCCCTGAAGTAGAACCCTAGATAACTGGGGGACAGTGGGAACCCTCTGGCATAACGCTGAAATAAGGTCTTACTAGAGCACCACGAGGAGGTGGTGGTGGGGGTGCTGAATATGGGGGTCTGATCGGCTGACCCCAACCAAACTGACCTCTGCCCCTAGCTGGGGCACCTCTGAAATCCCTGAAATATATGGACCTCTTATCCGGCTGACCTTGCTCTGTGCCCTTCAATCGATAGCCCTCAATATGACGAGCTATCTCGACCACCAGCTGATTGGGAGTCCCCATCTCTACCTCTCGGGCCATGCTGGCCTTAATACCGGAGTGCAGCCTTGCTACAAATCTCTGCACTCTCTCATCATCAGTAGATAATTTCATAAGTGTGTGGCGATAAAACTCTGAGAATCTAGCCTCATAATCTGTCACTGACATCTGTCCCTGCTCAAACTGATATCGCAGCTCTTCCCTCTCAGAGGGTGGAATATACCTGTCTAGAAACATCTGAATGAACTGCTCCCAAGTGATAGAAGAAGAATCTGCTGGCCTGGTGAGAATATAGGACTGTCACCATCTGCGAGCTCTGCCCTCTAGCTGGAAAGTAGCAAAGTCCACTCTATAGTACTCCAGTATCCTCATGTTGTGTAGTCTGTCCCTGCACCTGTCAATGAAATCGTGGGCAGCCTCGCCTCGCTCCCCCCCGAAGACCGGAGGGTACAATCGAGTCCATATGTCCAATAACTTCTACGGATCACTGTTCGCACCTTGTCTGGGCTCAGGTGCTGCTTCTACAATAGGGGTCTGGGCTCCCCCTCCCGCCTGAGATGTGGCAGGATCCGCTGGAAATAAACTATCCTGGGACATAGTATCCATAAACCTCAACATAAGGCCCATGACCTCCTGGAAGCCTGGCGCCGTCACGAAGTCAAATGGAGCAGGACCCGCTGGGCCCCCCCACTGCTCCTCTATAGTAGGATCCCCTAGTGGTGCAACTTGAATAGCTCTGGGACGCCCCCGTCCCCTACCTCGGGCCGGTGCCCTCCCTCGGCCTCTGCCTGATGTAAGAGTCCTCATCATCTGTGAGAGAGTAAAAGAATGAGATTTAGTAAACCATCAACTACACGATATATCATGAATAAAGAGAGGTTTCCTAACACCCTATAGCCTCCCGAAGATATATACAGACGTCTCTGTATCGATCCGCGAGACTCTATAAGGTTTTCCTGTGACTTGTGAGACCTACGTGAATCTAGTGCTCTGATACCATGTTGTCACAACCCAAAATCCCAATACAGATCGTGATGGTACCCAACACTGGAGTCAGGAAAGCCAACGTTGTTTACTAGTGAGATTATCCTTATTTGACATACCAACCCCACACGTACAAAATTTTAAGCTTTGATCATTTAAGTAAAAGCGGGTTGATTAACCAACTTAAGTAAATGCAGCCACAAAGATTATGAACCAGTATATACAGTCCCAAAATATAGAGTCTACTATATGTGTGCCAGGAAATAGTGTCACAAGTCTACAGGCGAACTAGTAGAATATACAAAAGATAAAATAAATTGTTCTACTGTCTGAAGGAAGAAGACAGAAATAAATAAAAGATAAATCCATAGTGCTGCTGAGAGTCGCCAAGGGAAGCAGCTCACCGTGGAGTCAGGACCAGAATATATATAAAGCTCCGGTTAGATAACCAGATGCACCAGCCTAAAAAACGGTACAATTAAGTACAGAAGGGTAGTATGAGTACATAAACATATATGTACCTACTGAGTATCCCGCCTAACCTCGAAGAAGTAGTGAAGAGAGCTCAACGTGATACTTACTAGGGTCAGACAATGTGGTATAAGTACAGGCTAACCAGTAATAGCAGTAATGAACAGTAATAAGGAAACGAGATCAAATAACAATCCATAGTACCCTCGCGCCATCCTTTCCCATGGCATACAAACTATTTAACCTTCTTTCTTTTCATGAAATCAACAGTTACAATTACAGGGCTTCTCACAATTTACCAAACATATAACAGGCTATGAATGTACGGTCATTACGACGTGAAAAGTAAATGTGCACTGTCGAGGGTCGAACGGCCCGAACCATAGATGCATCTATCTGCCCCGCTCGCGAATCGAACATGCGACATGGTTAATATAATACTAATACCACCCTCACTTGCGAATCATATCTGCGACTCGGGTTAATGTAATATTAGGGCTACCCCGCTCGCGAATCATCCATGTGACTTGGGTTTCCATATAAATTCATGATTAGCAGAAGATTTCCAAATAATTTAGCAGGGAACATAATAACTGTGTGAGAATTTTAGAAATGTCAACTTCAAGCATAACCTCTTAGGCCTTCACATGTGAGATTCAAGTATATTAGACAACTTAATCCATATATAGGATAACAGATACAACACATAAAGCGTGCTTGTGAGTCCTAAACTACCCAACAAGGCATAATAGTAGTTACGCACGGAATATCGTCACTTCGTGCATGCGCAGCCCCGAAAAAGAGGACAAAACCACCATTTATAATCACCTATGGGGACAGTTACCTCTTACAAGGTTAGAAAGGAGACTCACCTCGTGTCGAATTTACTTCCCAGACCAAGAATGCGCCCGAAACTCCGAACTCTACACACGAGGAGTCGAAACAAGCAAAATGTTATTCAAATACATTAATTTATGCTCAATGTATGGAAATTCTCCTACTCATTTAGTAAATTCACCATTCTTGAAGAAATTCTAAAATCCAACCACGGGCCGGCATGCTCGGATTTCAAAAATTCTAGAAGGAAACACTCACCCATAGCCTAAGGATACGATTTTTGAATGATTTTATAGCCAATTCACGGGTAATTTTCTAAATTCCCGAAAGCCGTAGGTTACTACCCAATTCTTGATTTTTCAATAATTAGGTAATTAAATGCAACTAGGAATTTACTTACCTCTTTGGGGTTGGGTCGTGGAGCCCTTTTCCCAAGCTTTCAAAGTGCTTAATGGAGGAAAGAGTGAAGAAAACAGTGAAGAATCCCGTATTTAAGAAACACACTGCCTGACAGTGGTTCCGCACCTGCGGCTCAAGGACCGTACTTGCGGTCTCGCACCTGCAACTGGGCAACCGCACCTGCGGTCAACACCAGAACCGATGCACCAAAAACTATTTCAGCTGGTTTTTGGGCCTCGTGTGGTGTCCAGAAGGCACCTGGTCCCACCCGAGCCCCCGTCCAAATATACCAACAAGTCCCAAATCATAATACGGACTCGCTCGAGCCTTCTGAACACCCAAAACAATGCTAGAACTCAAAATCACACCTCAAAACCCCTAGAACCAAACATAGGAACTTTATGTTTTCTTGACTTCGCTAACAACGCGCCGAACCGACATATACTACTCAGAATGACACCAAATTTTGCAGGCAAGTCATAAATGGCATAACAAAACTATTCCAGGTCTTGAAATTCCATTCGGACCTCGATAACAGAAAAACGTGTCCCAACCACAATAGGAACTTAAGGAACTTCTTATTTCAATATTGGGCGCCGAAACACTCCCGGGACATCAGAAACGCATTTCGAACATACGACCAGGTCCGGAATCATCATACAAAGCTACCAAAATCGTCGAAACTCGATTCCGAGGTCGTTTACCCAAAATGTTAACCGAAGTCAAACTTGGTCTTAAAGGCCAACCAGAAGGAACGAAGTGTTCCAATATTGCTCTAAACACTTCTGAATCCCGGACCACCCGCCCCTGCAAGTCATAAATCACAAGAAGCCACTATGGGAAGTTTCTTTTAGGGGAATGGGGTACGATCATGCAAAATGACCGGTCGGGTCGTTACAAAGTCTCAACCTCATAGGATAACGACTTTTCAAGATTTATGTATTGAGATTAATAACCTCAAAAAAGATATCTCAGAGTTAAAGGATTCTAATGTAGCCTTAGATGAAAGAAGTTTTAAATTAGAAAATTCTAACATTGAGAATAGTGAAGACTTCAGTACTAATATTACTAAAGATAATACTGGTGCAAGTACATCGAAAGGCATTACTGCAAGTAAATTACTAGGAGCAATTAATTATGCTAAAGTTGAATTTTTACAAAAACTCCAGTATTTTACTAACCAGAAGTTCTTAATAAAAATAACTCTTTTAATTGATTATAATTTTAAAAGAGAATTTGATGCTTTGTTTGATAGTGGAGCATATTTAAATTATATAAAAAAGGAGTAATACCTTCTAAGTATTTTTATAAAACTAAAGATTTTTAGGAAGCTTAAATTATATTTATCCTTTTTTCAAAGATTTAGCAAAACATACTGATATTCTTTATGATAGCTAAAGAAGAACCCATGAGCATGGACTGATAATCATACAAAGTCAGTCAAAAGAATTAAACAAAAGGTTCATAACCTTCCTTGTTTAACTCTTGCAAACCCCACTTGGGCAAAGGTTGTTGAAATGGATGCCTCTGATATTGGGTACGGTGGAATACTCAAACAGTGTTCCCCAAGTGATAAACTGTAATATCTTGTACATTTCTACTCGGAGAAATTGAATGATTCCCAGAAAAATTATGCTACTGTGCCTAAGGAAATCCTTGCTATAGTAAAATGTGTTATGAAATTTCAAACTGATTTATACAATCAAAAGTTTTTAATAAAAACTGATTGCCAAGCTGCAAAGTTTATCTTTAATAAAGATTTCAAACATGATGTTTCAAAACAAATATTTGCAAGGTGGCAAGCTTTATTAGCCCCTTTTGATTTTCAAATTATATATAAAAAGGGTCAGAAAATACCCTCCCTGATTCTTACTAGAGAATTTTTAAACTCATAGTTCTTTGTTGAATTATTTTAGATTATGCAGCCTACATACATACCTCCTCGAAGTCGAGGAAAAGAAAAAACACAGTCCTATGGAAGAGGGAATAATATTCTTGCCCAAATGGGAAATCAACAGCTAATAGCTGCTAACATCATGGGAGGTAATACAGATCATCCTTTATATAAGGATTTCATGGATTTTATAAAATCCAAAAATGAAGCAGGCAAATAATCAAATGTACCAACATAATTCTCAGTAATATTAGAGGATAGCCATGAAAACCTTGAGGTTTATAACAAAAAGGAAGAAAAAGAGTTAATAATTCTTTTAGAACAATTCGACCTTAAATGGAAGGTTAATCCATGGCAGCTTATGGCTCGATATTTTGATACAGTATCATATGCTACACCAGCATACAAATACAGAATGCATTATGAGATAATACTCTCAACAATAGGATCAGCTGAAATTCAGCACTACTATCCTCCCAATACAAGAAAAACTTATAGTTTTTCAAAAATAATCATTAAAATGGTAATACCCTCTGATGAATGGAGAATCAGTATCTTGAAGGATAGAGAATATACTCATCCAGAACAGAAGGTCGCAGTTAAATATAACTACTGGGATTATGTAGAAAGGTTTAATATAACATTTCTCTATGAGAATCCTAAAAGGAAACCCTCTTGGTTTATTAAAATCTGTTCTAATATGATCAGTCAACAGATCCCAAATTGGTTATGTAAATGGTGGAAATTATATGGTCCATCACTAGAAATTCTTCCTCCAAATTTTAAAAGATTATATACTCAATGGGTAGATATATCTCCCAAAATTATTTCATTACAAAAAGATAATATCTTTTACGATGGCATAGCAGCCATGTATTTTTTTTATAGAATTTCCAATCCCTGGGATCATGAAATAAAATGTTCAAGTTGGTTATACCGATGATGGAATTCCATGTCTTCAAAGAATTTTTTATAATAAATTATGGAGCAAGTTACTCCAAGCAGATCAGCATGGAAAAATGTATGGTGATGACTTGATTCAGCAAATTCAGAAAAAAAATTGACATATATGTCAAATAAGAGGTAAATGTTGCAGTGGCAGAATCAAGTCCATTTTGTAAAGACCCGTAAATTTTCTTGAACAAAACCAATGCCTGGGTAGGTTCCGATATTGTTATATCCGTAGTAACTCTTAAAACGGACACCTTTTGTAGTAAAAAGTACCCCAGGACTTAAAAGACAAAAAATTTCAGAATTGCGCGGGTCTGCGGTCCACTACGCAATCGCAGATCAGGTATGCGGACCGCATAGTGGTCGCATACCTGGACAGTTGCTGTCCATTTTTTAGGACAGCTATGCGGCCCATAATGTGATCGTATTTCATGAATCCATTCCAATAGTTGTCGCATTCTTGCACCTCTATTTTTGCGGAGGGAGTTATGCAACACATTATGCAATCGCATAATAGGTACGCGGACCACATAGCGGTCGCATACCTAGGCAGTCTTCTCTTTTTTAAACCCATCTGAGGGCCATTTATGCAACAGGTATGCAGACCTCATAACAAGAATGTGATTGCATTCCTGACCGCATACCTGCTTCTAGGTTTCTAATTTCTAATTTTAAAACCCGACCCCCAATTCAATAAAACACCCCTCCCCTTTATTTTTTAAACTATCTGATTAAAATAGACAGAAGTGATAGTGGGTTCTAGTGAGAGAAGTCCCCATCTTCCCCAAGTTAATCCTCCATCTCTACTCTGGCCTAAAACTAATAGAGTAGTCATCATCTTCTTCACCATAAGAGGTAAGTCTTCACCCCATTTCCCCAAATTCTCATATTTTAGATAGAATAGAATACACAAAGGTTGATTCTTGAAGATGAGAGTTAAGACCTTGCATGCATGTGAATAATCTTCCATAATCTAGCAAAGGGAAGTAAGCTAGGGAAATATTTCACTAAAAAGGGGTTAGTTAATCTAAAGGACCACATAGTAGTTGATAAAATGTCCAAATGAGTTCAAGGTTCCTAACTCTAAGTTTGAATGTGTCACATAGTAAATTAGATTGAAGGCGTTAGAAGGTTCAGTGATTTTGGATAGAAATTATAGAGAAATTCCAACTCGAGGTATGTATGGCTAACTCTAATCTTCATAGGATAAACTCATTGTGCTCACTTTTTGGGTATGATTCTCTTGTTGGATATCTATGGAATTTATGTGTTCTATGTGCCTAATTGAGTAATATTTGCTTATATGTCATTCCATTCTAATGCCATATCATTGTGCTACTTGACTATATGAGTTGTGATCATTATATTCCTTCTTCTACTATGTGTGTGATTCTTGCATATCATGGGTGTGGTAATTATGAAGGACTAGAATGGTACGAAATATGAATCAAAAATTGCTATGATATGAAAATGTGGGTAAAGAGATGGTAATGATGTGAAATGCAAAACACGAGGTTGAATTGTTGCGAAACATGAATTAATGGAATATGGATTAAAGGATGAATTGTTGTGAAATGTGAATCAAAGGATTGTAATGATATGAAAGACGAATCAAAGAACAATATGTGTCGGGGATCAAAAAGGTTAAAAATGATGTAAGTGATCTAAAACACCCATAATTGTACCAGGAGAATGTCCTAGGGGTGAGAAGGCCTATCCGGTCTGGCTGGGATCGGACTCCATGACGTACACTTGGATGACTTGATATTGTGATATTATTATTATTTGATGATGATTATTGTCCTCACTGTTTACAGTTGACACAGACTAGTTGATCGGGCAGAGATCAGGCTCCGTGTGTTGTGCACAAACCACGGTGTTAGCCTAGCCGATTCGGGCAGAGATCAGACTCCATGACAACAAGCCACCGTGGTTATATGTGATGTGATTAAAATGAGAACCTCACCTAGGATGGCTTAGCCGATCGGGCAGAGATCGTACTCCGTGTGACAACGACACGGTGGATCAGTAATAATAATAACAAGATGAACGTAAAAGTACATTAACCAAAAGATGGAAAAACGGGAGGAGGAATGTGGTTACTCTTGTTTGTGTTTTTCCTTGCCTCAGTGTATTATTGTATGATGCCTCTATTTGTGTTTGTCTTTTGATGCTTATCCTATCTAGAGTAAGTTTGTTCATACATACTAGTGCTATTCAATGGTACTAACGTCCCTTTTTCCATGGGCGCTACATCTTTTAAATGGAGGTAGGTGGTTCCGTAGTAGGTAGCGTTGATCGTCGATAGTGGTGCCTTTCCCTCCATCCCTTCAGAAGTCTTGGTGAGCCCCACTTCCTCTCGGGGTTGTGTGTAAATCATGTTGACTCTTTTTTTTTATGTCATTCGTTTTGAGGTATAGCCGGGGCCTTATTACCGGAAAATTATGTATTCTTCTCCGCACTCTTAGAGGCTCCGTAGACACTATGTGGGTTGTAAACATATTTTGGGTAGTTGTTGTACTTACTCGTAATCGTGGTCCCGTATCGGGAATCTTGTACTTAGTATGTATGTTTTGGTAAGATCTAATGTTGAAAATGTTAAAAGAAGAAAGGGATTTATATTGTAAACGCATGCTTGATTCTATTTTGTTGTTTCACTTATAAAATGTAGATTCTAAACACGGGGAAATGCGTTGGGTGGCTAAAGGCAATCCAGGTCCCCTTGACCGGGTTCATCCGGTTGGGCGCTGGTCTCGTCCCTCGGTTTTGGGGCGTTATAAACTTGGTATCAGAGATTAAGGTTTTAAAAGTGTCCTAAGATGTCTCGGAGCCGTGTCTAGTCGGGCCCTTCTTATCTGTGTGTTGTCGGCCACATCCATAATTAGGGGGCTGCATTGACATTTAGGAAAATACCCTTTATTGTTATTCTGTATTGTGCGATGTGGTGGAAGGTGAGGTTGTCTATCTTTAATTCGTGCATTGTTCCAATTTTCAGTAAATGCCACCCAAGAAGAGATCCTGACTCGGCCTAGAGGTCAATGCCTCCCCAGGAGTGGTCGTAAATTCCTTATCTGATGGGGTGGATGAGAATGATTCCCCAACCCTGAATCTGCCTGACTCTTCTATCCCAGGCCAGGCGACTCCTATTTCTGCTCCAGCAGAGGGTGCTACAGTCCCTCCCGCTGATGTTCCCGATACTTCCTCAGTCCCAGCTTCCGGTCCCGGTATTTCTGATGGGGACCTCAAGGGAGTCATCCAGATGTTGACTTAGCTAGTGGCCTCCCAGGCCCAAAAATCAAGTGTTTCCCCTGCATCATCTAGTGAGCAAGGGGTTTCTTCAGGTTCTAGGGTCAACCAGTTTCTACAGTTAGCCCCTCCAGAGTTCACAGGCACCAACTCGGAGGCCGACCCTCAAGATTTTATAGATGAGATGTACAAGAATTTTCGGGTTATGAAGGTTACAGAGACAGACGGGGTTGATTTAGCTTCCTATAGTTTGAGGGGAGCAGTGTATTCGTGGTTTGAGATGTGGAAGGATTCCCATGGGGAGGGGAGCCCTCCGGCGAGGTGGGATGAGTTGGTAGGTGCTTTCATGGATCATTTCTTGCCTGCCGAGACTATGGCAGTGTGCGCTACAGAGTTTGAGGTCCCCAAGCAGGGCAACCGGAGTGTGTGGGAGTATCATATGGAGTTCCTGCACTTGTCCAAGTATGTTGTCCACATGATGCCGACTATGTAGGCCAGAGTTCGCCGGTTTGTTCAGGGCCTTTGTCCCTTGGTTATTAATGAAGCTCCTACAGCTGCTCTGCATTCAGATATGAACTATGGGAAGATTTTAGGATTTTCCCAAGATATGGAGGCTCGGAAATTGAAGATAAGAATGGAGAGAGAGAATAGTAGTAGAACCCGGTCGACGGGCAGCCATGGGGGTTCTTTTGGAGGAGGGAGTCAAGTTCCTGGGAGAGGGACATCAGGACCATCCCAGTCTCATGGTCAGTCATCATCTAGTGCCCCGCCACCAAGGTGTAGCCATCATCATCAATAGGGAGGTCATTTTGTGACCAATTATTGCGGTAGGGGGTTCCATCAGCCAGGTCGTCCAGGTGGGAGATTCCAGCAGCAGCAGAGGGGCCCATGCCCCAAGTGCAAGCAGTTTCATACCGGGCCATGTTATCTGGATCGGCCAGTATACTATGGTTGTGGGGTGAGGGGTCATATTCATAGAGTCTGCCCTTCATCCAACCAGGGTGCAGGATAGGGTGCCGCCCAGCGATCTAGTTCGTCAACTGCTACATCTTCCGCACGCCCACCAGCCCGAGGCCCTTCAGCACCAGTAGGACGTGGTGCAGCCAGGGGTGGTGCCCGAGGTCGGGGAGGACCTAGTCGATCTTTTTCGTTGAGTGGTCGCTAGAGTGCGGAGGCTTCTCTAGATGTTGTTACAGGTATTCTGACTATTCAAACACATGATGTTTATGCTCTTATTGATCCCAGGTCTTCTTGTCATATAATACTCCATTTATTGCTTCAAGTTTTGGGATAGAACCCGAACAACTTTATGAGTCGTTCTCCGTGTCGACTCTGGTTGGTGATTCTATTACGGCAGTGCGAGTCTGTAGGAAATGTGTTGTCACGGTGTGTGGTCGGGATACCACGACCGATTTTACTGAGCTAGGAATGGTAGATTTGAGGTGATTATAGGGATGGATTGGCTTTACTCGTTCTTTGCTAAACTCGACTACCGAGCCAGAATTATGAGGCTTGAGTTTCCTAAGGAAACAGTTATTGAATGGAAGGGGAATGATGTTGTGCCAAGAGGAATGTTTATTTCCTACCTTAAGGCCTCGAATATGATCAGGATGGGGTGTATCTACCACTTGGTCCGGGTTGTGGTCACCACTTCAGAGGTGCCTGCTCCCGAATCAGTGCTTGTTGTGAATGAGTTTCTTGAGATTTTTCTGGATGAGCTTCCTGGGATCCCACCTGATAGAGAGATTGGTTTTGGGATTGATGTATTGCCAGGTATGCAGCCAATGTCTATTCCCCCCTACCGAATGGTGCCAGCATAATTGAGAGAGTTAAAAGAGCAATTGAAGGATCTATTAGAAAAGGGTTTCATTAGGCCTAGTGTGTCGCCTTGGGGCGCACCGAATATTTTTGTCAGAAAGAAGGATGGATCGCTTCGGATGTGTGTTGATTATCGGCAGCTCAACAAGGTCACCATCAAAAACAAGTACGCATTGGCTCGGATAGATGATTTGTTCGACCAATTGGAAGGTGCTAGGTTCTTCCCAAAGATTATTTATGGTCCGGGTATCATCACTTAAAGATCAGGGAGCAGGATATTCCTAATACCACCTTCAGGACTCGTTATGGGCACTTTGAATTCTTGGTAATGTCTTTTGGTCTAAACAACACCCCAACAACTTTTATGGATCTTAGGAATCGGGTTTTCAAACTATTTTTTGACTCCTTTGTGATTGTCTTCATTGACGATATCCTTGTTTATTCGCGAAGTCAGGAAGATCATGCTAATCACCTTTGGGCAGTTCTGTAGACTCTTCACTAGCACCAGTTGTATGCAAAGTTTTCAAAATGTGAGCTTTGGTTAGAATTAGTCACCTTTTTGGGCCATGTTGTTTCTAGGGAAGGGATTCAGGTTGATCCCCAAAAGATTGCAGCAGTAAAGGATTGGCCTAGGCCAATGATCCCGACAGAGATTCGCAGTTTCTTGGATTTTGCTGGGTATTGTTAGAGGTTCGTGGAGGGATTCTCTACCCTCGCCTCCCCATTGACTAAGCTGCTACAGAAATCGGTTAAGTTCTAGTGGTACGATGCTTGTGAAAGGAGATTCCAGGAATTGAAATAAAGATTGACTTCGGCGCCAGTATTGACCTTGCCAGAAGGTACAAAGGGGTTTGTGGTGTACTGTGATGCTTCGAGGGTTGGTTTGGGATGTGTGTTGATGCAATGTGGTAAGGTAATAGCGTATGCTTCAAGACAGCTCAAGAATCACGAGAAGAATTATCCGACGCATGATTTAGAGCTCGCAGCAGTTGTGTTTGCATTAAAAATCTGGCGGCATTATCTTTATAGGGTCCATGTGAACGTGTTCACAGATCACAAGAGTCTTCAGTATTTGTTCAAATAGAAGTAATTGCAATTAAGGAAGCGGAGATGGTTGGAATTGCTCAAAGATTATGATATGAATATTTTGTACCATTCAAGAAAGGCGAATGTGGTGGCCGACGCTCTTAGTCGGAAATCCATGGGTAGCTTGGCTCATTTCGATGTAGGTCAGAGGCCTTTTGCTCGAGAGGTTTCTCAGTTCGCCAGTCTGGGGGTCTGTCTTTCGGTTTCAGATGAAGGGGCTGTTGTGGTGCGCAATGGAGCGGAGTCTTCACTTGTAGCGGAAGTCAAGGAAAAGAAAATCAGGGATCCAGCATTGGCGCAGTTGAGAGAGGCGATTCTGAATCACAAGACTATAGCATTTTCTCTCGGCAATGATGAATGTGTTTTGCGGTGCCAAGGGAGGCTATGTGTTCCGGACGTGGATGATCTTCGAGAGAGAGTAATGGCAGAGGCTCACAATTCCAGGTATTTCGTACACCCAGGTTATATGAAAATGTGTCACGTTCTCAAGGAGATTTATTAGTGGAATAGTATGAAGAGGGGTGTGATGGACTTTGTGGCTAGGTGTCCGAATTGTCAGCAAGTGAAGGTCGAGCATCAGAGGCGTGGTGGGTTGGCGCAGCTTATGGAAATACCAACATGGAAATGGGAGATGATCAATATGGACTTTGTGGTGGGGTTACCCCGAACTCCGCGTAAGTTCGACTCAATTTGGGTGATAGTGGATCGTCTCACAAAGTCAGCACATTTCTTGCCAGTAAGGTCCACGGAACTACAGAACATATGATCAGTTATATATCAAAGAAATAGTCAGACTCTATGGCACTACAGTATTTATTATTTCAGAAACAGGGGCCCAGTTCATAGCTAACTTTTGGAGGAAATTCCAGCAAGGTTTGGGTACGCAGGTAAATCTTAGCACAACATTCACCCACAAACTGATGGGCAAGCAGAGCAGACTATTCAGACGCTTGAAGACATGTTATGAACTTGTGTGCTTGATTTTAAGGGTAGCCGGGATGATCACTTGCCGCTTATAGAGTTTGCTTACAACAACAGTTTCCATGCTAGTATTCAGATGGCCCCATTTGAGACATTGTACGAAAGAAGGTGTAGATCTCCAATTGGATGGTTCGAGGTTGGAGAGGCGGAACTGCTAGGACCGGATCTTGTACATCAAGATATGGTGAAGGTTAGAGTCATTTCGGAGAGGTTATAAACTGCTCAGAGCCGTCAGAAATCTTATTATGACGTTCGTCGTAGGGATTTGGAGTTTCAAGTAGATGATTGGGTATTCTTGAAGGTATCTCCCATGAAGGGAGTCATGCGGTTTGGAAATAAGGGGAAGTTAAGCCCACGGTATGTCGGACCGTATAGGATCTCCCAAAGGATAGGACAGGTGGCGTATAGGCTGGAGTTTCCCCCTGAGATGTCATTAGTGCACCCGGTGTTTCATGTGTCCATGTTGAAGAAGGTAGTTGGAGATCCACCTGCCATTGTACCAGTTGAGAATGTTGAAGTTAATGAAGATTTGTCATATGAAGAAGTTCCAGTCGCTATTCTTGATAGGCAAGTTCGTAGGTTGAGAAACAAGGAGATTGCTTTAGTTAAAGTGTTATGGCGGAGTCAACAAGTCGAGGAGGCCATGTGGGAAGAGAAAAATGAAATTAAAGAAAAATACCCTCATTTCTTTGAATAAGTCAAGTAGTGGTTTTGAAGATTTGTTGTCTTTAGGAAAATGTATTTTGTGTCTTATTTTGTGCAAGAAACACCGCACTTCCCTGTCTTCCTTCCTCGTGTGATTTTTTCAGACCTTGTGCCATATTTGTGGGTATTGTGTTTGTTGAATTATCCGCAACCCATTGAAATAACTGAGTTATGTGCAATTTGTTGTGTTATCTGCACTTTGTACAACTTGTGAAGTAGCTGAATTTATATGGAACTTGTTGAAATATGTTTTGGGGGCCCTCTGACAGGTGGATAGGCCTATTTACAGAGGAAACTCTGGCAAAATTTTTAGAAAATATCGGAGTTAGTGAAAATTGGGAGGGCGCTGGTGTCTTTGTGTTTTCTTACCCAAAGTTACTCCCTAAGTCCTCATTCGAGGACGAATGATTTTAAGTGGGGGAGGATATAAAGACCCATAAATTTTCTTGAACAAAAAAAATGCCCGGGTAGGTCCTCATATTGTTATATCCGTAGTAAATCTTAAAACAGACCCTTTTTAGAGTAAAAATTACCCCAGGAGTTAAAAGACAAAATGTTCCAGAATTGCGCGGGTGTGCGGTCCACTATGCGATCGCAGATCAGGTATGCAGACCGCATAGTGGTCGCATACTTGGATAGTTTCTATCCATTTTTAGGACAGCTATACGGCCCATAATGCGATCGCATTTCACGAATGCGGGCCGCATAGTTATCGCATTCTTGAACCTCTATTTTGCGGAGGGAGTTATGCGACGCACTATGCAATCGCATAATAGGTATGTGGACCGCATAGTGGTCGCATACCTGGGCTATCTTCTTTCTCTTTTGGCCCATCTGAGGTCCATTTACGCGATAGGTATGTGGACCGCATTACATGAATGCGATCACATTCCTGACCGCATACCTGCTTCGGGGCTTCTAATTTCTAATTTTAAAACTCGACCCCCAGTTCTATAAAACACCCCTCCCCTTCATTTTTAACAACTATCTGATTAAAATAGACAGAAGTGAGAGTGGGTTCTAGTGAGAGAAGTCCCCATCTTCCCCAAGTTGATCCTCCATCTCCACTAAGGACTGATACTAATCGAGCAGTCGTCATATTCTTCACTATAAGAGGTAAGTCTTCACCCCATTTCCCTAAATTCTCATATTTTAGTTAAAAGAGAACACACAAAGGATGATTCTTAAAGATGAGAGTTAAGATCTTGCATGCATGTGAATAATCTTCCATAATCTAGCAAAGGGAAGTAAGCTTGGGAAATCTTTCACTAAAAAGGGGTTAGTTAATCTAAAGGACCACTAGTAGTGGATAAAATGCCGAAATGAGTTCAAGGTTCCTAACTCTAAGTTTGAATGTGTCACATTGTAAATTAGATTGAAGGCGTTAGAAGGTCCGGTGATTTTGTATAGAAATTATAGAAATATTCTAACTCAAGGTATGTATGGCTAACTCTAATCCTCATAGGATAAACCCATTGTGCTCAGTTTACGGGTATAATTCTCTTGTCGGATATCTATGGAATTTATGTGTTCTATGTGCCTAATTGAGGAGTCTTTGCTTCTACGTCATTCCATGCTAATACCGTATCATTGTGCTACTTGAGTATATGATTTGTGATCATTGTATTCCTTCTTCTACTATGCGTGTGATTATTGCATATGATGGGTGTGGTAATTATGAAGGACTGGAATTGTACGAAATATGAATCAAAAGTTTCTATGATATGATAATGTGGGTAAAGAGATGGTAATGATGTGAAATTCAAAACATGAGGTTGAATGCTGCGAAACATGAATTAATGGAATGGATGGTTATGGAATATGGATTAATGGATGAATTCTTGTGAAATGTGAATCAAAGGATTCTAATGATATGAAAGACAAATCAAAGAACAATATGTGTCAGGGATGAGAAAGGTTAAAAATGATGTAAGTGATCTAAAACACACATTATTGTACTAGGAGAATGTCTTAGGGGTGAGAAGGCCTATACGGTCTGGCTGGGATCGGACTCTATGTCGTACACATGGATGACTTGATATTGTGATATGATTATGAGTTGATGATGATTATTGTCCTCACTGTTTACAATTGAGATGGCCTAGCCGATCGGGCAGAGATCGGACTCCATGTGCTGTGCACAAGCCACAGTGTTAGCCTAGCCGATTCGGGCAGAGATCGGACTCCATGAGAACAAGCCACGGTGGTTATATGTGATGTGATTGAAATTCGGACCTCACCTAGGATGGCTTAGCCGATCGGGCAGAGATCGGACACCGTGTGACAACAACACGGTGGATCAGTAATAATAATAACAAGATGAACGTAAAAGTACATTAACCAAAAGATGGAAAAATGGGAGGAGGGATGTGGTAACTCTTGTTTGTGTTTTTCCTTGCCTCAGTGTATTGTTGTATTATGCCTCTATTTGTGTTTGAGTGTTGATGTTTATCCTATCTAGAGTGGGTTTGTTCACACATACTAGTGCTATTCAATGGTACTAATGTCCCTTTTGCCGGGGCCGCTACATCTTTTAAATGGATGTAGGTGGTTCTGTAGGGTAGTGTTGATCGCCGATGGTCGTGCCTTTCCCTCCATCCCTTCAGCAGTCTTGGTGATCCCCACTTCCCCTCGGGGCTGTGTGTAAATCATGTTGACTCATTCTGTTTATGTCATTCCTTTTGAGGTAAAGTTGGGGCCTTGTTACCGGCAAGTCTATGTATTCTTCTCCGCACTCTTATAGGCTCTGTAGACACTATGCGGGTTGTAAAACATATTTTGGGTAATTTTTGTGCTTACTCGTAATCGTGGTCCCGTATTGGGAATGTTGTACTTAGTATGTATGTTTTGGTAAGATCTAATGTTCAAAATGTTAGAAGAAGAAAGGGATTTATGTTGTAAACGCATGCTTGATTCTATTTTGTTGTTTCACTTATAAAATGTACATTGTGAACACGGGGAAATGTGTTGGGTGGGAAAGTCAATCCAGGTCCGCTTGACCGGGTTCATCCAGTTGGGCGTCGGTCTCGTCCCTCGCGGTTTTTGGGCGTGACACATTTCAACAAGTTACTAAGAAGCTTCAAATGAAGAAAGGAGCAATTTCCAAAAAAAGAAATTCTCGCTTCATACTTCGAAGATCTAAAGAAGGGCTTAGCAAGAAATTTGGGAGCACAAATCCATGATGATATATCAATGGCCTCCATCAGCAATACTTATGATGAAGAAACCTCCATAGCAGGTGAAGCACAACCACAATGCAATGCAGAAGCCAATCTTGAAGAAATTGAATAATTCCTAAAGAAGATGAAGGAAGGTGCAGAAGAATCTTCTGCAAAAAAGGACAATAAAATACAAGACAACCTTTAATAAAGCAAGCGGACCCTCCTATTATTAAAGAATAGAAGGCCCCATACATTATTTATCGGGTTAATAAAGACAAGCTTTAATAAATCAAGCGGACCCCTCCATTATAAAAGAATCTACTTTAATAAAAGTTGTTTGTCCTCTTTTCTTTTTACTCTTTTAACTTTTAGTTTTGTCGATCCCATGTTGTAATTATTTTGTCAACCATTAGTTTTGTTTTATTTTGCTACGATCCATTATATAAGGATCAATAATTCAATAGAGAAGGCAGGCATTAGCGAAGCCACCAAAAAACATAAGCTCTCCCTTCTCTCTAGAAATATTGTAAATATCTCCTCTTTGTAAATTTTCCATCCTTAATAATATTCAGAAAATATCTATTGAATCAACGGTTTGAGGGTCTCAGGTATACCTTATTCTCTTTCTTTTTGTTATTTAGTCTAAATGATAGGATAAAATCTTAAGCGTTAAACTTAGCAACCATAGGCTATTTACTGATATGATTAGCTATTAGATCATATTGTATCACCCCAATGAGCTTACAGTTGGAACTATATAGCCCAGGCAGCTACAGGTTCTGATAGTAAACCTTTGTTAGGATCCTAACCGGTGGTCTGCGAGCCCGTGTTAGCAAAAAACTACAAGTACAATTCATAAAATAAAAGTTCAATTCATAAACTACAAGTCCAATTCATAAACTAAAAATTCAATTCATAAACTAAAAGTTCAATTCATAAATTAAAAGTTCAATTCATAAACTAAAAATTAATTTATAAACTAACAGTTCAGTTCATATCCTAAAATCAATTCATAAAATAAAACTTCAATTCATATCCTAAAGGTTCAATTCATATCCTAAAGGTTCAATTCATAAACTAAAAGTTCAATTCATAAACTAAAAGTCCAATTCATATCCTAAAATTTTAATTTATAAACTAAAAGTTCAATTTATAAACATAAATTTCAATTCATATCCTAAAGGTTCAACCCATAAACTAAAATTTCAATTCATATCCTAAAGGTTCAATCCATAAACTAAAAGTTCAATTCATAAACTAAAAATTCAATTCATAAACTAAAAGTTAATTCATAAAATAAAAGTCCAATTCATATCCTAAAATCTCAATTTATAAACTAAAAATTCAATTCATACACTAAAAGTTTAATTCTAAACTAAAAGTTCAATTTATAAACTAAAAGTTCAATTCATATTCTAAACCCTAGATTCTAACTAAACTATCAAGTGTAACGACCGTGTCACGACCCAAAATCCATAAGATCGTGATGATGCCGAATACCGTTGTCAGGCAAGCCAATCATTAAATAGTTAAGCTAAATTTCCTGTTTTAGCATTTTTTGAAATCATTACCTTTCACTTTAACACGTAACAACTAAATAAAATCCATTAAGTAAAAACAACAGTCCAATACTTCATTTTACTAAAGTATATCCCAACACATCCCAGAACCCGGTTACACAAGTACATGAGCAATTTCTAAGAATTTTACAAATTCTACAAAGCTTGTCCGAAATACAAATTGGACAAGGAATAAAAATGAAAATTCAATATATAGCGGGAGACTCGGCCGACTGCGGGTCGTCTCCGAGTGATGCATCTCGTCTAAGTCTCCAAGTCACCCATATTGCTATGAAGGTACCTGTGCAACAAAATGCAAAACAAGTGTAGCATGAGTATGGAAACAACGTGTACTCAGTAAGTATCCCGCCTAACCTCGAAGAGGTAGTGACGAGAGGTCGACTTGACACTGACTAAGGTCCAACAAAATAATTTAACAAGATATGATATTAGTAATATGCATACGAGGATGATAAAAATAGTAAACATTAAAGATAACTGTAATTCAAACAAATACTAGAAGTAAATAAATAATTACTACTTCGTTTTCCCCCAAATATCTTGTCACTTCAATATTCATGAAATCATTAACAATTTAACATGCGCATACGGAAGAAGGACAATCGGCCTCAGCCATCATAATAATCATATATGTGCAGTATCGAGGGTCGAACGGCCTGAACCATAATTACATCTTTCAATCTCGCCGTGGCGTAAGGCCCGCTCCCATGAGAGTGGGGGAAATAACACTCCGCTTGCAGAATGTAAATTACGAAGCGGTCACATGCACACACAATATTCTTCATAAATTACTTTAACCATAATGTATCTTTCAATCTCAATGTGGCGTACGGCCCGCACCCATGAGAGTGGGGGAAAATAACACCCCGCTCGCGAAATGTAGATTGCGAAGCGGTCACACATACCCATGCACATACAAACGATCCACCGCGACTATATCAGGAAAAGCAATTACCAATAAAAGACAAAGTTCTCTTTAATAATTACAAAATGTAGCATTTAAGTCTTTTCCATAAATTCATTTATCAAATTTGATAATAATCTAATTATTTTAAATTTCTTCAATAAGGTTACAATTATGACAAATAAAATATGCTTTTGGGTCCCAACTACCCGGACAAGCATAATAGTAGCTACGCACGGGCTCCTGTCACCTCGTGCGTACGTAGCCCCCACAAAAAGTAGCACATATATTTAATTATTTCACCTATGGGGACAATTCCCCCTCACCAAGTTAGAAAGGAGACTTACCTCGCTCCAAAATTCCATAACCGGCCTCCAAGCCTTTCCGACAACTCCAATTGATTCACAACGCCCCAAAACTAAGCAAATAACGGCAAACTAATGAAAATACACTCTAAAATTTGTAACAATTCAAATTTTATAGATTCCCAACTCCGCTCAAAGAATTGACCAAAATGCCTTCGGGCCCACGTGCCCGAATTCTGAAATTTCTCAAAGATAAACGCTACCCATAACTTTACTAGTTCAAATACACAATTTACTAAAATATTCATGCTCAATTCGTGGCGAAAATCAAAATTACCAAATTTCTAGGTTTTCTTCAAAATCCCAATTTTTTATACAAATTCTCATGTCTAATTCCATTTAAGATCACATATGTAACTTAGGAATGGGAAGGAATCACTTACCTAGTAATGCTTGATGAAAATCCCCTCTTGAGGCTTCTCAAAATCGCCCACACCAAATGAAATAATGAAGACATGGCCAAAATTCCCGTTTAAAACATAACACTGCCCAGGCAATCCTCCAATGCGATCGCATGGCATGCTTTGCGATCGTATATGCCAATTATGCTTCCTCCCTAATTCTTTCTGTGTGTTCACATGCCAGCTCCAGCATTCACACAGGCCAAATGCATCACATCCTCCAAACGCACACTGTGCGATCGCAACTCCAACCCAGCGATCGCATAAGCCTTCACCCTGTAGCCTCAACTTTTCCTTCTTCGCGATCGCATAGGACAAATTCCAGCTCCCCTGATTTCTTCTCCTTCGTGATCGCACACCATGGACCGCGATCGCATAGCACACCAGTGACACCAGAAAACAGCAACAGCGAACAGGAAGAAAACGATTTGAAACCACCCCGAAACACACCCGAGGCCCCCGGGACCCCGTCCAATCACACGACTCAGTCCCATAACATCCCACGGACTTTCTCGTGGCTTCAAATCACATCAAACAACGCTGAAATCACAAATCGCACTAAAATTCAACTTTTATGAACTTGAAATTTCAAACTTCTACATTCGATGCCGAAACCTATCAATTCATGTCTGATTGACCCGAAATATAGCACGCAAGTCATATTCAACATTACAGACCTGCTCCAACTTTCGGAATCGCATTCCGACCCTGATATCAAACTTTCCACTTCCGGTGGGATTTCTCAAAAACCTTCAAATTTCTATCTTTAGCCAAATGACTTGAAAATGACCTGCAGACATCCGAATTCACTTCTGATCGCGCTCCCAACTACAGAATCACCATACGAAGCTATTCCCAGTCTCACAATCCCAAACGGACGTCAATATCACTGAAATGCGCTTCAAGACAAACTTAGAAAATTTCTTCAAAAATGTTGACTTCCAAAATATATGCCAAAACGCTCCCGGTTTATCCAAAGCCCGATTCGGATATACGANTATATATATATATATATATATACATACTACTATAATGCTGGCAATACCACCACAACGGAGGAGATGTGCAGAAATTTCTAACCAATTGCATAGTTAACCAAATATTGAATCCTTCCTCTTGACTAAGACCATCATCTCATTACAAACCAATAAAGGTAATTGTCCTTTAATGTATTTCACATAATCTTATTGCACTGATCCCTGATGCAATAATCTCGTCCCACCCAGTATGAGCTGCTCAGGCAACCAATCACCCAAGACATGACCAACAGTCTCACACGATGCCATAATGCGCCAATAGGCCACAATTCAAACATGATACATAAGGAAATGACTTNGGCTTCAAATCACATCAAACAACGCTGAAATCACAAATCGCACTAAAATTCAACTTTTATGAACTTGAAATTTCAAACTTCTACATTCGATGCCGAAACCTATCAATTCATGTCTGATTGACCCGAAATATAGCACGCAAGTCATATTCAACATTACAGACCTGCTCCAACTTTCGGAATCGCATTCCGACCCTGATATCAAACTTTCCACTTCCGGTGGGATTTCTCAAAAACCTTCAAATTTCTATCTTTAGCCAAATGACTTGAAAATGACCTGCAGACATCCGAATTCACTTCTGATCGCGCTCCCAACTACAGAATCACCATACGAAGCTATTCCCAGTCTCACAATCCCAAACGGACGTCAATATCACTGAAATGCGCTTCAAGACAAACTTAGAAAATTTCTTCAAAAATGTTGACTTCCAAAATATATGCCAAAACGCTCCCGGTTTATCCAAAGCCCGATTCGGATATACGACCAAGTCCGAAATCATCATACGAACCTGCAGGAACCTTCAAATCCTGATTCGGAGGTCGTTTACTCAGAATTCGAATCATAGTTGATTCTTCCAACTTAAGGCTTCCAAAATGAGATTTTTCTTTCCAAATCCCCCTGAACTTCCTGAATTTCAATTCCGACCATGCGTGCAAGTCATAATACCTGCAATGAAGCTACTCATGGCTTCAAACCACTGAACGACGCGCTAGAGATCAAAACGACCGATCGGTTCTTTACAATCTCCCCCACTTAAACAGACGTTCGTCCTCGAACATGCTAGGAACTGCCCTGGAGTTATCTGACATCACTGTTTAACACCTCGAGCACCTGCCCGTGCCACCATAATCCAGTTGAGCACATTAGCTTGATCAAATCTGAAGACATTCTGTTTTATCCATATAATAAGCGAAGAACCCAGTTCCAACAACTGAAATTCCTCTGTTTGGCCTATTTCCAATATATAAACACCGTATCAACTACCACACGATATGCCANATCAGAGGGGTATGAGACGAGTTGTAAGACTGAGACAGCATGGTCTCGTGAATCAAGGCCACTCGGGATGAGTGAGGATTGAGTTTGTTATGAGTTGAATGGGGTTACTATTATTTTTAAGGCAATTAAGGATAATTAGAGAGAAGATGGATTGGTTAGCCATGGTTGAAATGGCACATGTACGGTAGTGATCAGTTTCGTCAGTGTAATTAAATTATGCATGTGGTTTGGGCCGGTATATGCGGGGCTTGTCAGCCGTCGTAATAGATTTCATGTGGGAGCATTCTAGTGCTATGTCCTGTCAGATGTAGGCGGATCCCTGAAGGTTTATGGTGGTTCAGACAACTACTTAAGGATTTGCATGTTGGGTGATTGTGAGAATTCACTTGAGTGTTGTTATTGTTCTCTTGAATTGAGGTAAGTAATAGGTTTCTATATGATAAGGTGTTTCCCCTATTAGTGGTTCAGGAGTTATGATGGAATTCTTGTGCTATCTCATATTGGCATGTTAGGTGCAGTAAACAGTGTGTCACTGAGAGTGAGAATCGAGATTGCGGTTCGTTGTAAACAAGGATATCATGAGCTCAGATGATCAAGAAAAAGTGATTTGGAAGTTCAGAGTAAGCTAGTGTTATCTTCAGTGTCACCTGATATCGGTATTCGGTGAAAGAGGCTTTGTACCATGGTCTTGGGTTCTTAATGTGTTTTACAGCATTTGTGTGATCGGTGGTATGGATGTGCAGACTTGTTACCTCGTGGAAGGTCGTGGGAGCGTGACCACAGGAAGATGGTATAAGTGTGACAGGTAGTCACCTGATTGATTGAAGGTTTAGACCAAGTATAAGTGGGTGCAATATTGCTTATTTGAGAATTTATGCCTGGAACGCGTTCGGTTCAGTTGGTTGTGGATTGTGGGTGTTCGTCCCGGCTATGATGGTTGTTCTTGCGTGTTTTGATAGGAAGTGGGTTACTATGGACCCAGGTAAAGCTATCAGCCTAATTCAGTGCAAGCAGAATCAGAGTGTGTGAATGGATTAAAACAAGATTATGGGCGTCATGTGAGTTAGATGTATTCATTTCAGTATAGCGCTTCTCAAGGACGGGTGTTGGAATATCAAATGTTGTTCCGTCTTCGTCAGATTCATGTATTATTATGACCGTGTTGTGTGAATTGTGAAACGGCTTGATAATTTCTTATGTGTTGAGAGTCCGCGTAGTGATGAGGTTATGTGAGCAGGATGGCTCTTGAGATTCAGATTATATATCACACCTCAGTTCTGCTTAAGTTTTGTAGCATATGGCTCTATCAGTCTCCCTAGAATGGTATCATGCACTTAGTGTGCTTGTGGCCGGTATTCAGTAAATTGTAACAGTGAGCAATTCAGCTCTGTGTATATTTCCATATGTGAATTTTATGATGGGATTGGGTGGCACGCCACCACTGGTATGTTATTTGGATCGAGTTGCACGCCGCAACAGTGTGATGATGAGTAAGGTTCCTATATTTATTTTTCTTGTGTTTTACTTCCTATTCTCTGTGGAAAGTTCCTATAAGTTGCGTGAGTCGAGTAGTCCCTTCCTAAGTCATTTCCTTATGTATCATGTTTGAATTGTGGCCTATTGGCGCATTATGGCATCGTGTGAGACTGTTGGTCATGTCTTGGGTGATTGGTTGCCTGAGCAGCTCATACTGGGTGGGACGAGATTATTGCATCAGGGATCAGTGCAATAAGATTATGTGAAATACATTAAAGGACAATTACCTTTATTGGTTTGTAATGAGATGATGGTCTTAGTCAAGAGGAAGGATTCAATATTTGGTTAACTATGCAATTGGTTAGAAATTTCTGCACATCTCCTCCGTTGTGGTGGTATTGCCAGCATTATAGTAGTATGTATATATATATATATATATATATATATATACATACTACTATAATGCTGGCAATACCACCACAACGGAGGAGATGTGCAGAAATTTCTAACCAATTGCATAGTTAACCAAATATTGAATCCTTCCTCTTGACTAAGACCATCATCTCATTACAAACCAATAAAGGTAATTGTCCTTTAATGTATTTCACATAATCTTATTGCACTGATCCCTGATGCAATAATCTCGTCCCACCCAGTATGAGCTGCTCAGGCAACCAATCACCCAAGACATGACCAACAGTCTCACACGATGCCATAATGCGCCAATAGGCCACAATTCAAACATGATACATAAGGAAATGACTTAGGAAGGGACTACTCGACTCACGCAACTTATAGGAACTTTCCACAGAGAATAGGAAGTAAAACACAAGAAAAATAAATATAGGAACCTTACTCATCATCACACTGTTGCGGCGTGCAACTCGATCCAAATAACATACCAGTGGTGGCGTGCCACCCAATCCCATCATAAAATTCACATATGGAAATATACACAGAGCTGAATTGCTCACTGTTACAATTTACTGAATACCGGCCACAAGCACACTAAGTGCATGATACCATTCTAGGGAGACTGATAGAGCCATATGCTACAAAACTTAAGCAGAACTGAGGTGTGATATATAATCTGAATCTCAAGAGCCATCCTGCTCACATAACCTCATCACTACGCGGACTCTCAACACATAAGAAATTATCAAGCCGTTTCACAATTCACACAACACGGTCATAATAATACATGAATCTGACGAAGACGGAACAACATTTGATATTCCAACACCCGTCCTTGAGAAGCGCTATACTGAAATGAATACATCTAACTCACATGACGCCCATAATCTTGTTTTAATCCATTCACACACTCTGATTCTGCTTGCACTGAATTAGGCTGATAGCTTTACCTGGGTCCATAGTAACCCACTTCCTATCAAAACACGCAAGAACAACCATCATAGCCGGGACGAACACCCACAATCCACAACCAACTGAACCGAACGCGTTCCAGGCATAAATTCTCAAATAAGCAATATTGCACCCACTTATACTTGGTCTAAACCTTCAATCAATCAGGTGACTACCTGTCACACTTATACCATCTTCCTGTGGTCACGCTCCCACGACCTTCCACGAGGTAACAAGTCTGCACATCCATACCACCGATCACACAAATGCTGTAAAACACATTAAGAACCCAAGACCATGGTACAAAGCCTCTTTCACCGAATACCGATATCAGGTGACACTGAAGATAACACTAGCTTACTCTGAACTTCCAAATCACTTTTTCTTGATCATCTGAGCTCATGATATCCTTGTTTACAACGAACCGCAATCTCGATTCTCACTCTCAGTGACACACTGTTTACTGCACCTAACATGCCAATATGAGATAGCACAAGAATTCCATCATAACTCCTGAACCACTAATAGGGGAAACACCTTATCATATAGAAACCTATTACTTACCTCAATTCAAGAGAACAATAACAACACTCAAGTGAATTCTCACAATCACCCAACATGCAAATCCTTAAGTAGTTGTCTGAACCACCATAAACCTTCAGGGATCCGCCTACATCTGACAGGACATAGCACTAGAATGCTCCCACATGAAATCTATTACGACGGCTGACAAGCCCCGCATATACCGGCCCAAACCACATGCATAATTTAATTACACTGACGAAACTGATCACTACCGTACATGTGCCATTTCAACCATGGCTAACCAATCCATCTTCTCTCTAATTATCCTTAATTGCCTTAAAAATAATAGTAACCCCATTCAACTCATAACAAACTCAATCCTCACTCATCCCGAGTGGCCTTGATTCACGAGACCATGCTGTCTCAGTCTTACAACTCGTCTCATACCCCTCTGATAATCTTTCTACACCCCGGAGTTTACTTCTCTCACTCTCCCAGTACTATCTTGCACGCAGAAACATATCATAGAACACTCCAACCATCTTCCCTTTTCTTAGAAATTATACTGCAAAAGCTCGACTCTTAATCATACTGCTGCCTGAAACCCTTAAACACTGCATTCTTAACTTTTGAATTCACTAGGACCGCTATTGAGAGTCACCCACTCTGACTGGCCCCGAATACAATCAACTTCGAGGCTCTTCTATCACATGAACACCCTTTTCAGTGAAGCACGTGACTGAGTCACTACCCTACAGCTCGCCCATGCCTTAAGCATAAATTCTGAATCTCCCAAAACATAACCCTGGTCCAATAGGACCAAATTTTGCACATATATATCAAATCCCATGCACAATTACCATTCTACTCATTTCCCTTAGCTGTACTAACTTGCCAATATGCCGAAAATCCGCAACCCCATGAGAAGACAATCCTACAACCCAACTGTAGGCGACGAGACTCCCCACTTAGCCCGAAGCTACTCCTTTCACTAATCTAGACTCTGTTGAGATCCTTTCTCCTTTGTTAACATGATCCTGCTAGACCAATCCGCCCGATTCTTCCGAATTCTCCCGTCAGCATTCCCTAGATACTTAGATTCTTTAGCATCATTCGCCCATTCTGCCTCCTACCAAATAGCCACTAGAATCCCTCACAGAAACTTACCAACCACACAACCGCTAACCTACTCACAGGAGAAAACCCACCTGTGTAAATCACCAACTGAAACCTTCCAACAATGTTGTATTACACCATCTCTACGACGTCAATACTCCATCGTAAGCATGTTCTCATTCACCAACTTTACCAGTATGTTCGCTTCTCATGGACATCTACTAAATGCGCTACAACATCCTCTATTTCACCACTATATTGTCGCTCTCCCACTTTGGTGAACCCGATTCCTTTAAGCACCACATGACTTCCTTCATCGTATGCTACCCAATTCAATATCATTCTCTGTAGCTCTTAAACCAGCAGGTCACCACGACTTCAAATTCTCCGAGGATTATCTTTCTCGAGCTTCCTTAATCATCAATACTTATCCAATACTGAACCACCGCACCTCACGGTCTCTGCCAACCGCATTCTTCAATACTTCTTCACAGTACTCTAACCCCGAGCAACCGAAGAAACCATGGCACCAACGAACTTAACACATTCTTTTCGATCAAAACAGTGATACCACATCACAGATGAAAACTCCAACTCCCTTTATAACACCAAGTATTACTACATTGTCAGTCAACTTGAACATTCGATGTCCAATCGCCCTTCCTCCGCCGGAACTAAAATATTGAAATATCGAAATCACGCTCTGCGAAGACCTCCCTTCAAGTCATTCATCACCCCAACACATGGTCGAGCATCCTACCATCATATCAACACGGCACGATAACCAACCTTAAGCACCTTAACAACCTGAGCATAACCTAAAAGTTCTCAGAATCACAGCTACTGGCTGAAACAACATAATATTCTTTTACAGGGCAAAAAAAACATCCCCAACCAACTACACATGGAAAACATCTCGCACCATATCCGTAGCACCATTTAAATCCCTCAAATCCACGATTCATAGAAAGCGCATCGCAACCTGTAACATTGAGTAGGAAGAAACATATGCATAATGTAATGATCCGGTCGGTCGTTTTAAGAATTAGTGCCCTGGACTCCTATTAACCACTTCTACCATGTCTATTTATGTTATTGGAACTTGTCGGAGCATTGAGTGATGAAATTCGGGGTGATTTTGGACACATAGTCCATAAATGTGGAATATAGCTTTAGAAATCTAGTCGTAGCTAGAGCTGTGTGAAGATGGATATGTAATGGAATTTCGCTGACTCTGTTAGCTCCGTTGGGTGATTTTAGGGTTAGGAGCATGTTCAGAATATGTTTCCAAAGTCGGTTGTATATTTAGGCCTGAATTGGCGAAAGTTAGAATTTCGGCGATTTCGGAATATAGGTGAATTTTTGATATCAGACTCGGAATTGAATTCCGACAGTGAAAACAAGTCTGTAATGCCAATTGTGACCTGTGTGCAAAATATGTGGTCATTCGGAAGACTTTTGACCTGTTTGGGCATCGGATGTGAATTCTAGAAATTTCATAAGTTCTTAGTCTTGAATCTATGCATAATTGATTATTTTGATGTTATAAGATGTGTTTTTAAGGATTGATCAAGTTTGAACAAGGTAGTATGGTCAGCTGGTAGGTTTGGTTGAGGTCCCGGGGACCTCGGGATTGTTTCGGATGCCCAACGGGTGAATTTTGGACTTTGAGAGCAGTTGAACCATTCTGGTTCTAGTGTCTCGCACCTGTGATGGTATTTCCACAGGTGCGGACACGCATGTGCGAAGGGGTTCGCGCAGGTGCAGACGTATCTTAGGCTGGGCCGACTCAAAGGCGCATAAGAGTATCCACAGGTGCAGACACACAGGTGTGAAGGGGTGCACGCAGGTGCAGACGTAGCTTAGGCTGGCCCGACTCACAGGAACGGAAGAGTATCCATAGGTGCGGAGCCGCACCTGCGACCCAGCCACCGCGGGTGCGACCCCAAGTCTTTTAATGAGTTTTCGTACCTGCGATTGTGTTTCCGCAGGTGCGATCCCTGTATCACAGGTGAGAAATACCTGGGCTGGTTATATCAAAATCCGAGGGTTTGAAATTCATATCTCCAAAATAGATTGAGAGCTCGGGATTTAGCGATTTTCAGTGGAATTTGAAGAGGAGAATCATATGTAACGTTTTCTAACCTTAATCTATTTGTATATCAATAATCTCTATCAATTTCTTCAATCTAATAAATGAAATTGGATGAAAACCCATGAAATTGGGATGAAACTTCCCCAAGTAGAAATCTGAGGATTTAGGAAGATTTAGATGTCAGATTTTGTTGATTCTTGTTCGAGTGGGTGTTCGGGAAATATAAATTTTACCCGATTCCGAGACGTGGGCCCGGGTGACATTTTGGGCGAATTTCCTTATTTCGCCTATTAGCTTAGAAACAATTAGATATTTTGTTCCCTGAAGTGATGTTTACATTGTGAAATCGATTTGAATTGATTTGGGCCACCCGGAGTCGGATATTCATGGCAAGAGCGTGGTATTGAGTTGATTAGCGCAGTCAAGGTAAGTGGCTTGCCTAATTCTGTGTTGGGGACTGCCCCTTAGGCAATTTTATACTGATTTTTTTACGTGGACGCCGTGTACGTGAGGTGACGAGTGCGTACACGGGTCATTGTTGCTAAAATTCCATTTTTACTTCAACGAAATCACTCATTTTCATTCCTATATTACTGTTTCCTATCTTAACTGAGTAGTTAGCTTAAGAGTAAGCATGCGTACTTGTCCTTGCTTGATTTCCTCTTATTTGCTACTAGTTGCGCCATACTTAGGTAGCTTTACTCTATTGTTGCCTGTTGTTTTTCCTGGAATGTTTAATTAAGCCATATCCGACATACTTCTGCTTTGCATATTTAAATTGGGACTACGGACCGAGATCCGGGAGCTTTCCCCCTGTACTACATTTCATATTTAAATTGGGACTACGGATGGAGATCCGGGAGCTTTCCCCTGTACTGAAATGCATATTTAAATTGGGACTACGGACTGAGATCCGGGAGCTTTCCCATTTTACTGCATTGCACATTTACTGTTGAGATATATGTTGTGCTGAGCCGAGAGCTCTCTGTCTGTTATAAATTCTTCCTGTTTCCATTAATCATGTTTATCATTTCTTATCTATATTCAATTGTTTTAAATTTATATTGAACTGTTTTAAAAACTCAGTAGAGCCTCAACCTGAACTCGACTTTATTTGACTGGGGTTAGGCTTGGCACCTACTGAGTACCTGATGTGGAGTACTCACGCCCTTTCCTGCGCATGTTTTCCCCATGTGCAGATCCAGGTACCAGCACATAGTACAGTGGCTAGGCACATCTTAGCAGCTGCATAGGAGACTGCGAGGTAATTCTGCCACGTCCGCAGGATCTCACGAGTCCCCTTCCTACTCTAGTACAGATATAGGAGATATATATAGATAAATTTCCCTTATTTCTTTGTATAGAGCTACAGTAGTTCAGAGCTTGTGACTTGGTGATGTTCCGGGTTTGGGGAAAGTAAAAATTGTATATGCTGAGCGGATAAATATTTATAGTATTGCTTCTTTTTTACTGTTTCTTTTATTGTTTTGCCTTATTTTCCGCAAGTTTTAGGCTTACCTAGTCGTAGGGACTAAGTGCCTTCACGAGACCCTTCGGAGGGTAATTCGGTTCGTGACACATAAGCCTTAAAGGAATCAAATCACACGATGAGGAATCAAGAAGGGAAGTACTCCTAACAGCCCTGTAGCCTCTCGAAGATAAGTACAGACGTCTCCATACCGATCCACAAGACTCTACCAGACTTGTTCATGACTCGTGAAACCTAAGGGAACCTAGTGCTCTGATACCACGTTGTCATGACCAAAATCCATTAGGTCGTGATGGCGCCGGACACCGCTGTCAGGCAAGCCAATCATTAAATAGTTAAGCTAAATTTCTTGTTTACCATTTTTTGAAATCAATACCTTTCACTTTAACACGTAACAACTAAATAAAATCCAGTAAGTAAAAACAACAGTCCAATACTCCATTTTACTAAAGTACATCCCAGAACCCGGTGACACAATTACATAAGCAATTTCTAAGAATTTTACAATTTCTACAAAGCATGTCCGAAACACAAATTGGACAAGGAATAAAAATGAAAATACAATAGATAGAGGAATACTTTGCCGACTGCGGGTCGTCTCCGAATGATGCATCTCGTCTAAGTCTCCAAGTTAGCCATACTCCTATGAAGGTACTTGTGCAACAAAATGCACAGCAAGTGTACCATGAGTATGAAAACAACGTGTACTTAGTAAGTATCCCGCCTAACCTCGAAGAGGTAGTGACGAGAGGTCGACTTGACACACACTAAGGTCCAACAAAGTAATTTAACAAGATATGATATCAGTCATAGGCATACGAGGATGATAAAAATAGTAAACATTAAAGATAACTGTAATTCAAATAAATACAGGAAGTAAGTAAACAATTACTACTTCATTTTCCCCCAAATGTCTTGTCACTTCAATATCCGTGAAATCATTAACAATTTAACATGCGCATATGGAAGAAGGACAACCGGCCTGAGCTATCATAATAATCATATATGTGCACTGTCGAGGGTAGAATGGCCTGAACCATAATTACATCTTTCAATCTCGTCGTGGCGTAAAGCCCGCTCCCGTGAGAGTGGGGGAAACAACATTCCGCTCAAATTGCGAAGCGGACACATGCACACACAATATTCTTCATTAATTACTTTAACCATAATGTATCTTTCAATCTCGTTGTGGCGTACGGCCCGCTCACATGAGAGTGGGGGAAATAACACTACGCTCGCGGAATGTAAATTTCGAAACGGTCACACATACGCATATACATCCAAATAATCCAGCCCGACTATATCAGGAAAAGAAATTACCAATAAAAGACAAAGTTCTCTTTAATAATTACAAATGTAGCATTTAAGTGTTTTCCTGAAATTCATTTATCAAATCTGATAATAATCTAATCATTTTAATTTTGTTCAAGGTTACAATTATGACAAATGAAACATGCTTTTGGGTCCTAAACTACCCGGGCAAGCATAATAGTAGCTACGCACGGACTCCCGTCACCTCATGCGTATGTAGCCCGAACAAATAGTAGTACATATATTTAATTAGTTCACCTATGGGGACAATTCCCCCTTAAAAGTTAGAAAGGAGACTTACCTCGCTCCAAAACTCCATAACCGGCCTCCAAGCCCTTCTGATGACTCCAATTGATGCACAACGCCCCAAAACTAACCAAATAACGGCAAACCAATGAAAATATAGTATAATATTTGTAACAATTCAAATTATATAGATTCCCAACACCGCTCAAAGAATTGACCAAAATGCCCTGGGGTCCACGTGCCCGGATTCCAAAATTTCTCGAAGATAAACTCTACCCATAGCTTTACTATCTCAAATATACAATTTACTCAAATATTCATGCTCAATTCGTGGCTAAAATCCAAATTACCAAATTTCTAGGTTTTCTTCAAAATCCCAATTTTCTCTACAAATTCTCATGTCTAATTCCATGTAAGATCACATATTTAACTTAGGAATGGGATTGAAAATCCCCTCTTGAAGCTCCTCAAAATTATAACGACCCAACCGGTTGTTTTGCGTATTCGGACCCGTTCCCCTAAATAAGACTTTCCGTAGTGGCTTTCAATGATTCATGACTTGCGGGGATGGGTGGTTGGGGATTCGGAAGTGTATAGAGTAAGATAGGAACACTTGGTTCCTTAGGATTGGATTTTAAGGCCAAGTTTGACTTCGATCAACATGCGGAGTAAACGACCTTGGAATTACGTTTAGCCAATTCCAGTAGCTTCGTATGACAATTTAGGACTTGCGCGTATGTCCGGAATGGGTTTTGGATGACCCGGGAGCGTTTCGACACCAACTAGCGAAATAGAGTTTACTTAAGTTCATAATTTGTTCTGGAACATTTTTTTGAGTTATCGAGGTCCGAACGGAATTCCGAGACCGGGAATAGGTCCGTTATGTCATTTATGACTTTCTTGCAAAATTTGGTCTCATTCCGAGTAGTATAGGTCGGTTCGGTGCATTGAAACCGAATTCTAGAACTGAAAATTTCTTATGTTTGATTCTAGGGGTTTTGAGGAGTGATTTTTAGTTTTAGCTTGGTTTTGGGTGTTCCGAAGGCTTGAGGAAGTCTGTGATATTATTTAGGACTTGTTGGTGTAAGTTCACAGGGGTTCGGGAGGGCACAGGTGCTTCCCGGACACCAAACGGGGCCAAAAATTAGCAGTCTCAACTGCTGGTGCACCAGGTCTGGTGTGACCGCAGGTGCGGTTGCCCAGATCGCAGGTGCGAGACCGCTCCTGCGGTCCAGGCCTCGCAGGTGCGAATCCCAAGGGATAATCCTACCATCGTAGCTGCGGAAAACCAACCGCAGGTGCGATCCCTAGGCTTCTTGCCCAAATCCGCAGGTGCGACCAATGGCTCACAGGTGCGGGACCGCAGGTGCGAAGTCACTGAAGGCATTAAGCCCATTTAAGTCGGGACTTAACCATTTTTCACCACTTTTTTCTCCTCCATTGACGATTTTGAGAGCTTTCAAGAGGGTGTTCGGCCTAGCTACAAAAAGGTAAGTAATTTCCATTTAAATGTTAGAGTATTACACTAAATCATAGGTAGATTAACACGTAATTAGTGGAAATCAAAGGGGTTAGGGTGAAAGCCTAGGGTTGATGAATTTTAGGGAATTTCACCACTTCTCTACCATGAAACCATGTAAATACTACATATTCATGACCCTTAGGCTATGGGTGAGTATTTTCTTCAAAAATTTCCAGAATCTGAGCATGTGGGCCCGGGGGTGTATTTTGGAATAACTTCAAGAACGATGAATTGGCTAAGCTAGTAGGTGAATTTCATACTTTTGAGTGTATATTGACGTATTTATATAATATTTGACTAGTTTCGAGTCCTCGGGTGTAGAGTTTGGAGGTTCGGGCGCGTTCTTGACCCGGGAAGTAGGTTCTACGCGAGGTGAGTCTCTTTTCTAACCTTGTAAGAGGGAATTGTCCCCATAAGTAATTATAAATGATTGAATTATCCTTATTTGTGGGGGCTACACACGCACGAAGTGATGAGAGTCTGTGCGTTGCTACTACTATGTTATGCCGGGTAGTCTTTAGGACTCACAAGCATGCTTATATGCAGTAATTGTATCCCTGCATGTATTTCTAGTCGATTATAATCCTTGAAACTAGCATGAGAAAAATGGAAGGTTATATTAAATCTTGTTTTTTCCATGATTTTTGTTTTCCAAGTGTGAACTCTATATTTCCTGAAATTCCTGATAAACTCAGTGTATGTATACGAGCACCCGTTTCGCATGTATGATCCATGAGCGGGGTAGCCTTATATTATGTCAACTGCATCGCATGATCGATTCGCGAGCGGGTTAATACATGCATCTATGGTTCGAGCCGTTCGAACCTTCGGCAGTGCACATTTAAATATTCGCGTCGCTTCGCCCGTACGCCTCGGCATACTATATGCTATGTATTTGACTGAGAGTCTTATTAATATTGTCAAATGAATTGTTCTATGTGGTAGGGGGTTTTGGACTTGTATTAATGTCATAATTTGACACTTGCAGTAAGTGGTAGTTCATATACATAATATTCCATGTCTACTTGATTTACATAATTGTTAATCTTGATTAAACCTGTTTAATTATATTATTGCTAAGGACCCTAGTGAGTTATACGTCTACCTCTTGTCACTACTTCTTCGAGTTTAGACGGGATACTCATTGGGTACATATTCGTTTATATGTACTCATGCTACGCTTCTGTACTTAATTGTACAGCTTCTGAGGCTGGTGCATCTAGTTATCATACCGGAGCACGATCTTGAGAGTACTCACTGGGCTAGACTACACGGTGAGCTACTCTTCCTGACGTTCCTCAGCAGCACTGTGGAGTTTCTATTATTTTTGGATATTTTTTCTACCCCTTCCAGACAATTGTATATTATTCTGTCTACTTGTATATTCCACTAGTCGCCTGTGGACTTGTGACACTAGGTCTTGGCACGCGTAGTTGGTTTTCTAATATTTTTGGCTACACTACATATATTGGCAAACGATCTTTTGAGTTCATTTAATAAAATTGCATCACTTGACTGAGTTCTTTAAATGATTTCTAAATAAATAAAAAATTGTCAAGCACTTAAATATTAAACAAGGGAATCTCGCTAGTAATTGATGTTGGCTTGCCCGACTCCGGTGTTGGGCGCCATCACGACCTGAGT
Source organism: Nicotiana knightiana (assembly GCA_005239525.1). Classification (NCBI taxonomy): domain Eukaryota; kingdom Viridiplantae; phylum Streptophyta; class Magnoliopsida; order Solanales; family Solanaceae; genus Nicotiana; species Nicotiana knightiana. Next base: position 23,856 of record ML395003.1, on the reverse strand, counting down.
TGGAATTTGTGTCGCGACCACATCGTATCAGAGCTCTAGGTTCATATAGGTCTTACAAGTCACAGGAAAACCTAGTAGAGTCTTGCGGATCGATACGGAGATGTCTGTAGTTATCTTCGAGAGGCTATAGTGTGCTAAGAAACCTCTCTTTATTCTTATTCTATCGTGCAGTTGATAGTCTTACTAAATCTCATTCTTCTATTCTCTAACAGATGGTAAGGACTCCGGCAGCTGATATTCCAGACCTGGGAGATGTCGCTACCCCCACCGTCCGAGGCCGTGGGCTGGCTCCGGCCCGAGGTAGGGGACGAGGGCATCCCAGAGTTTCTCCATTAGCACCTCTAGAGGATCCTATCATCGAGGAGCAGGACGAGGTACCTCCAGCAGGTCCTGCCTCAGTAGATTTCATGACTGCACCGGGCTTTCAGGATATCATGGGCCATATGATGCGGTTCATGTACACTATGACCCAAGCTTGTTTATTTCTAGCAGATCCTACCACTTTTCAGGCGGGAGGGGGAGCTCAGAACCCTACCGTCCAGGCCGCATGTCATGCAGCAACAGTATATCAAACTCCGGATACTCTACCCGTGGGCGGAGCACAGCCAGCAGTAGCAGCACTAGAGCTCATACCAGCTGCGCACGGTGATCCGCAGAAGCTACTTGATAGATGGACTCGATTGCACCCTCCGGTATTTGGAGGTGAGAAAGAAGAGGATGCACAGGACTTTATTGATAGGTGCAGGGACAGACTCCACAACATGAGGATTTTGGAGTCCCATGGAGTCGACTTAACTACCTTCCAACTAGAGGGCACGCCCTGCAGATGGTGATTGCCATTCATCCTTGATAGGCCAGCAGGTTCCCCTACTATCACATGGGAGCAGTTCACTCAGTTGTTCCTAGACAGGTATATTCCACTCTCTGAGATGGAAGAGCTGCGGTACTAGTTTGAGTAGCTAGAGTAGGGGCAGATGTCAGTGACAGACTACGAGGCCATGTCTTCACAGTTGTCCCGCCATGCCCTTATAATTCTTCCTACTGATGCTGAGAGATTGCGAAGATTTGTAGCTGGGCTACACTCCAATATTAGGGCCAACATGTCCAGAGAGGTGGAGATGGGTACTCCTTATCAGTTTGTGGTCGAGATAGCTCGCCGGATTGAGGGTTACCGATCGAGGAGCAGAGAGTAGGTTCAGCAGGATAAGAGATCTAGATTTTCTGGAGATTTCAGAGGTGCCCCAGCCATGGATAGAGGTCAATTCGGTAGAGGCCACCCCAGCAGGCCTCCATATTCAGCCCCTCAACCACCTTCTCGTGTTGCTCCAGTGAGACCTTTTTTCAGCGCCATGTCGGAGAGTTCTTATCGCTTACCAGCTATTCAGGGTCCCTCCGGCGGGTATTCAGGTCATCAGGGGTCTCCTAGTCCTTATTTCAGTGCCATGCCACAGAGTTCTCATCGTCCCCCAGCTATTCAAGGTTCATCTTCAGGGCAGTAGGCCATGCCTCCAGCGAGGTGTTATGAGTGTGGGGATCCAGGCCATATGAGGAGGACTTGTCCCAGGCTTAGGGGCAAGGCTATTCAGAAGAGTTATCAGCCCGCACTCCCAGAACCGACGCTCCTTCAACCTAAAGTTGGAGGACAGGCTGGTAGAGGTCGTCCCAGAGGTGGAGGCTAGACAAAGGGAGCTTAGCTAGCTCCTATTCAGTTCAGCGGAGGTCAGTCTTCAGGTACTCCAGCCAGATTCTACGCCATTCCGGCCCGAGCAGATGCAGTGGCCTAAGATGCCGTGATCACAGGTATTATTTATGAATGTGGTAGAGTGGCATCAGTGCTATTTGACCAAGGATCTACTTATTCATATGTGTCAGCCTTGTTTGCTTGTTTTCTGGATGCTCCTCGTGAGTCCTTGGGTTCTCCTATATATGTATCCACTCCCGTTGGTGATTCTGTAGTGGTAGACCGGATTTATCGGTCTTGCGTGATCATATTATGTGGGTTCGAGACTAGAGCGGACCTCCTATTGCTCGGTATGGTTGATTTTGAGATTATCCTGGGCATGGATTGGCTATCCCCTCATCATGCCATCTTGGATTTCCATGCCAAGACAGTTACTTTGGCCATGCCTGAGTTACCTAGGCTGGAGTGGAGAGGTTCCTCGGTTAGCGCAGCCAGTAGAGTTATTTCCTTCCTGAAGGCTCGACATATGGTCGAGAAGGGTTGTTTGCCGTATCTTGCCTACGTGCGAGACACCACCGCCGAGTCTCCAACGATTGATTCAGTGCCCATAGTTTGAGTGTTTGCTAATGTATTCACTTCAAACCTTCTAGGCATGCCTCTGGATCGTGATATTGATTTCTGTATTGATTTAGCTCCAGATACTCATCCTATTTCCATTCCCCCATACCGTATGGCTCCTAAGGAGTTGAAGGAGCAGCTAGAGGAGTTGTTGGCTAAGGGGTTTATCAGACCGAGCGTGTCACCATGGGGTGCTCTACTTCTATTTGTGAAAAAGAAGGATGGTTCCATGCTAATGTGTATTGATTACCGCCATCTGAACAAGGTCACCATCAAAAAAAAGTATCCATTGCCGCTCATTGCTGATTTGTTCGACCAGCTGCAGGGTGCCAGTATGTTTTATAAGATAGAATTGAGATTGGGCAATCATCAGTTGAAGATTCGAGCCTCAGATGTCCTGAAGACTGCTTTTCGCACGAGATATGGCCAGTACTGGTGATGTCCTTTGGCTTGACTAATGCTCCAGCAGCATTTATGGATTTGATGAATAGGGTGTTTAGGCCGTATATTAATTCTTTTGTCATCGTCTTTATTGATAACATCTTGATTTACTCACGTTGCCTGGGAGAGCACGAGCAGCATTTGAGAGTTGTGCTCCAGGCTCTGCGAGAATAGAAGCTTTAAGCTAAGTTTTCCAAGTGTGAGTTTTGGTTGGATTCCGTGGCATTCTTGGGACATGTAGTATCCGGAGAGGGTATCAAGGTTGATCCTAAGAAGATTGAGGCAGTTCAGGGATAGCCACGTCCTACTACAGCTACAGAGATCAGAAGTTTCTTGGGTCTAGAAGGCTACTATCGGCGATTTGTGGAGGGGTTTTCATCCATTGCAACTCCATTGACCATATTGACTCAGAAGAATGCTCCATTTCGGTGGTCCGAGGAGTGTGAGGCGAGCTTTCAGAAGCTCAAGACGGCATTGACCTCAGCACCAGATCTGGTATTGCCTTCCAGTTCTGGGATATATACAGTGTATTGCGACACTTCACGTGTTGGCTTGGGGTGTGTGTTGATGTAGGAAGGGATAGTTATTTCTTATGCTTCACGCCAGCTGAAGATTCATGAGAAGAATTATCCGGTGCACGATTTGGAGTTGGCGGCGATTGTTCATGCTCTTAAGATTTGGAGGCATTACTTGTATGGGGTGTCTTATGAGGTTTATACAGACCACCGCAGCTTGCAGCACTTGTTCAAGCAGAGAGATCTTAATTTGAGGCAGCGCAGGTGGCTTGAGTTGCTGAAGGATTATGATATCACCATCATTTATCACCCGGGTAAGGCGAATGTAGTAGCAGATGCTTTGAGCAGGAAGGCGGAGAGTATGGGTAGTTTGGCTTTCATTGAAACGGAGGATATACCTCTAGCCTTGGACATTCAGTCCCTGGCTAATCGCTTTGTGAGGTTAGATATTTCAGAGCCTCATCGAGTTCTTGCACATATAGTTTCCCAGTCTTCGTTATTGGGGGAGATTAAGGCTCGACAGTATGATGATCCATTCTTGGCAGAGCTACAGGAGACAATGTTTCAAGGTGGTGCCAAGGAGGTTACTATTGGCGAGGATGGTGTTCTGAGACTTCAGGATCGGTTGTGTGTTCCTAATGTTTATTACTTGAGGTAGAGGATTCTAGAGAAGGCACACAGTTCGCGGTATTTTGTTCATCCTGGTGCTACGAAGATGTATTGTGATCTAAAGCAACATTTCTGGTGGAGGCGAATGAAGAAAGACATTGTGGAGTATGTGGCTAGGTATCTTAACTACCATCGGGTTAAGTATGAGCATTAGAGGCCAGAAGGCCTACTTCAGCAGATGTCCATTCCTGAGTGGAAGTGGGAGCGCATCACTATGGCCTTCGTGGTTGGGTTGCCTCGGACCTTGCGGAAGGTTTACGTGGTTTGGGTCATTGTGGATAGATTGACCAAATCGGTGCATTTTACTCTGGTGTGTACTACTCATACTTCTAAGAGGCTAGCCCAGATTTACATTCGGGAGATAGTCCGGTTGCATGGTGTGCCAATGTCCATTATATCAGATCGTGGTCCTCAGTTCATCTTGCACTTTTGGAGAGCATTGCACAGAGAGATGGGTACTCAGATAGACCTCAGCACAGCATTTCATCAGCAGACTGATGGTCAGTTGGATCATACGGTTCAGATACTGGAGGACATGCTCATAGCATGTGTGATTGACTTTGGGGGTTAGTGGGACCAGTTATTGCCTTTGGCCGATTTTGCTTAGAATAATAGTTAAGTCCAGCATTGAGATGGCTCCATTTGAGGCTTTATATGGTCGGCGATGTCATTCTCCTATTGGGTGGATCGAGCCTGGCGAGGCTAAGTTATATGGTACGGACCTGGTGAGAGATGCCTTGTAGAAGGTGAAGTTGATTCAGCAGAGGCTCCGCACAGCACAGTCCAGACAGAAGAGCCACGCGGATCAGAGGGCACATGATGTGTCATTTATTGAGGGAGATAAGGTTTTGCTGAAGGTTTCGTCGATGAAGGGCATTATGAGATTCAGGAAGAAGGGCAAGCCGAGCCTGAGGTTTATAGGTCCTTTCGAGGTATTGAGGCATGTTGGAGAGGTTGCCAATGAGCTTGATCTACCTCCCCACTTATCTGGAGTCCATCCGGTCTTTCATGTATCCATGCTCCGGAGATATCACGCCGACTTCTCTCACGTGGTTGATTTCAGCACTACTCAGTTGGATGAGAGCTTGGGCTACGAGGAGGAGCCAGTTGCCATTATTGACAAACACCACCGCCAGTTGAGGTCAAAGAGGGTTTCTGCGGTGAAGGTCCAGTGGAGATGCCAACCAGTTGAGGAGGCGACTTGGGAGTCCGAGGAGGACATGTGGAGCAGATATGCACACTTATTCAGCACTTCAGGTATGATTCTAGACCCGTTCGAGGACGAACGTTTGTTTAAGAGGTGGAGTGTAACGACCCAACCGGTTGTTTTGCGTATTCGGACCCCGTTCCCCTAAATAAGACTTCCCGTAGCGGCGTTCAGTGATTCATGACTTGCGGGGACGGGTGGTTCGGGATTCGGAAGTGTATAGAGTAAGATAGGAACACATGGTTCCTTAAGATTGGCTTTTAAGGCCAAGTTTGACTTCTGTCAACATGTGGAGTAAACGACTTCGGAATCGAGTTTCACCGATTCCAATAGCTTTTTATGATGATTTCGGACTTGCGTGTATGTCCGGAATGGGTTTTTGATGACCCGGGAGCGTTTCGACGCCAAATAGCGAAATAGAGTTTCCTTAAGTTCATAATTTGATTTGAAACGTGTTTTTGTGTTATCGAGGTCCGAACGGAATTCCGAGACCATGAATAGGTCCGTTATGTCATTTATGACTTTATTGCAAATTTTTGTGTCATTCCGAGTAGTATAGGTCGGTTCAGTGCATTAAAACCGAATTCTAGAACTTGAAATTTATTAAGTTTGATTCTAGGGGTTTTGACGAGTGATTTTGAGTTTTAGCGTGGTTTTGGGTGTTCCAAAGGCTCGAGAAACTCCGTGATATGATTTAGGACTTGTTGGTGTAAGTGCACGGGGGTTCGGGTGGGCCCAGATTCCTCCCAGACACCAAACGGGGCCAAAAACCAGCAGTCTTAGCTGCTGGTGCACCAGGTCTGGTGTGACCGCAGGTGCGGTTGCCCAGATCGCAGGTGCGAGACCTCTCCTGCGGTCGAGGCCTCGCAGGTGTGAATCCCAAGGGAAAATCCCACCATTGCAGGTGCAGACTTTTCTCCGCAGGAGTGGGTCCACTGGTGCGGAAAACCAACTGCAAGTGCGATCCCCAGGCTTCTTGCCAAAATCCGCAGGTGCGAAGTGACTGAAGGCAATAAGCCCATTTAAGTCAGAACTTAACCATTTTTCACCACTTTCTTCTCCTCCATTGACGATTTTGAGAGCTTTCAAGAGGGTGTTCGGCCTAGCTACAAAATGGTAAGTAATTTCCATTTAAATGTTAGATTATTACACTAAATCTTATGTAGATTAACACCTAATTAGTGGAAATCAAAGGGGTTAGGGTGAAAACCTAGGGTTGATGAATTTTAAGGAATTTCACCACTTTTCTACCATGAAATCATGTAAATACTATATATTAATGACCCTTAGGCTATGGGTGAGTATTTTCTTCAAAAACTTCCATAATCCGAGCATGTGGGCCTGAGGGTGTATTTTGGGATATCTTCAAGAAAGATGAATTGTCTAAGCTAGCAGGAGAATTTCATACTTTTGAGTGTATATTGACGTATTTATTAAAACATTTTACTAGTTTCGAGTCCTCGGGTGTAGAGTTTGGAGGTTTGGGCGCGTTCTTGACCCGGGAAGTAGGTTCTACGCGAGGTGAGTCTCCTTTCTAACCTTTTAAGAGGGAATTGTCCCCATAAGTAATTATAAATGATTTAATTATCCTTATTTGTGGGGGCTACGCACGCACGAAGTGATGAGAGTTTGTGCGTAGCTACTACTATGTTATTCCGGGTAGTCTTTAGGACTCACAAGCATACTTATATGCCTTACTTGTATCCCTGCATGTATTTCTAGTCGATTATTATCCTTGAAACTAGCATGAGAAAAATGGAAGGTTATAATAAATCTTGTTGTTTCCATGATTTTTGTTTTCCAAGTGTGGATATTATATTTCCTGAAATTCCTGATAAACTATGTGTATGTATACGAGCACCCGTGTCACATGTATGATCCATGAGCGGGGTAGCCTTATATTATGTCAACTGCGTCGCACGATCGATTCGCGAGCGAGATAATAGATGCATCTATGGTTCGAGTTGTTCGACCCTTCGGCAGTGAAAATTTGAATTGTTGTGTTGCTTCGGCCGTACGCCTCGGCATACTATATGCTATGTATTTGACTGAGAGTCTTATTAATATTGTCAAATTAATTTTTCTATGTGGTAGGGGGTTTTGGACTTGTATTAATGTTGTTATTTGACACTTGCGGTAAGTGGTAGTTCATATACATGATATTCCATGTCTACTTGATTTACATAATTGTTAATCCTGATTAAACCTGTTTAATTATATTATTTTTAAGGACCCTAGTGAGTTATACGTCTACCTCTCGTCTTTACTTCTTCGAGTTTAGACGGGATACTCACTGGGTACATATTCGTTTATATGTACTCCTGCTATGCTTCTGTACTTAATTGTACAGGTTTTGAGGTTGGTGCATCTGGTTATCATACCGGAGCACAATCTTGAGGGTACTTACTGGGCTAGACTACACAGTGAGCTTCTCTTCCCGACGTTCCTCAGCAGCATTATGGAGTTTCTATTATTTTTTGATATTTTGTCTACCCCTTCCACACAATTGTATATTATTTTGTCTACTTGTATATTCCGCTAGTCGCCTGTGGACTTGTGACACTAGGTCTTAGCACGCGTAGTTGGTTTTCTAATATTTTTGGCTACACTACATATATTGGCAAACGATCTTTTGAGTTCATTTAATGAAATTGCATCACTTGACTGTTTTCTTTAAATGATTTCCAAATATAAAAAAAATTCAAGCACTTAAATATTTAAACAAGTAAAGGAATATCGCTAGTAATTGATGTTGGCTTGCCGACTCCGGTGTTGGGCGCCATCACGACCTGAGTTGGAATTTGGGTCGTGACAAAAGTCTCCCACACCAAATGAAATAATGAATACATGGCTAAAAATCCCGTTTAAAACATAACACTGCCCAGGCGATCCTCCTATGTGATCGCATGGTATGCTTCACGATTGCATAGGCAAATTATGCTGCCTCCCTAATTCCTTTTGTGTGTTTGCATGCAAGCTCCCGCATTCGCACAGACCAGATGCATCACAACCTCCAAAGCACATTGTGCGATTGCAACTCCAATCCCGCGATCGCATAAGCCTTCAACCTGTAGCCTCAACTTTTCCTTCTTCGCGATCGAATTGCACTCATTGCGATCGCATAGGCTAAATTCCAGCTCCCTTCATTTCTACTCCTTCACGATCGCACACCATGGACCGCACGCATCGCACACCAGTTGTTACATCCCGCATTTTTTGTATGTTTAAGTTTCATCGTACGTTAATCGACATAAGATCGGGAATGGGTTATTTTGAGATTATAAGCATTATTCTCTTTCAAACAAGTTATGAGTAAATTCGTGAAGGTGAGAGGGGAAGCAAATCAAAGAAAATGAGTTTTCGTCCAAATTGACATATTGGGATAAAATATGGGCCGAGCGATAATACTCGATATTTACGGACTAGTACCATACAAGATACCATATGACCATGATAGTAGGAAGTATAAGGAACATTAAAAATAAGTAGAATTTTAAGTAAATTGAAATAATTCTTAATTATGCGGGTAATTGGTTAATTACCGGGTAACGGGACAGTACCCAATTACCTAATATGTAGATAAAGATTGAAATACCTCACCCCACCCCACGTGGAAGCTTGTGGTATTCAACCAAATGAGTCATTAGTCATTTATATTATGTGTCACATTAAGGGAAAAGGTGGCTAAGAGTTAATTGGACAAAGCAATTGCATGAATGACGTGGTTGGTCAAAAATCTGCATTTCATAGGAGTAGTAATATGATTTCTTCAGTATTTAATGTGGAAACATGGTCAGTTGGTATACCAAGTTATCAAGTTTGCAATTATCTAATATGTGATAATCAAAGCTTTTAATGCTACTTTGGTAGTGATTCTTGAAACTTTTGATGTATATTGTGGAGGAGGCCTCAAATGGAATTATGGGTTTCCGTATATGGCTATGGTTTTAAATTTCAGTTGCTTAGTCCAATTTTATTCTATTACCAAAAAATGAATTATCTCACATCAAGCCGATGTGCAAGTTTCTAACGATCAAGTCAATTGTTTTCTTAACTTGGTGGCAAAACGTGGTGATAACTCTGTTTCTACACTTGGTTTCTTTAGAAGTCCAATAGCTCAAGCTTTGTATTTTAAATCCACAGTTCAAGAATATCATATGACTTTTTCCTAATCCAGGTATGTTAAGGCTATCCCTTCTTTCTTTTGGCATGGTCTAAATTATATTGAAGAAACGAGCAAATACGCAGTTTCTATAAATTACTCTATTCATATAAATAGTAGGGGTGTCTGTATTCTTGATTCCCCATGAGATTTATAATTATTTTCTGTGCATGGGTCTAAGAATAATACGCAGTTGGAAATGTTTATCCGGAAGGAATATTGAGATTATTACGTACTTTTCATGCATTTCATACATGTGCATTGACCCATGACCAGATGGCGTTATATACACGTATATATGTAAATATATGTATATGGGATATGGGAAAAGGTTACGGTGTTATATACGCACAACCACCTGATCAGCTGGTATATGATGATGATGTTGCCCACAGTGGTTGAAATATGGTTCAAACGGAGTTATATACGCGTATATATATATATATATATATGTATATTCAAACAGCATTATATACGCGTATATATGTATGTATATATATGTATATGGGATATGGGAAAGGTTATGGCGTTATATACGCACCACCACCTGATCAGCTGGTATACGTTGATGATTTTCCCACAGTGGCCAATATGATATGATGGGATGCCCTCANTTATGAAACATGTACCTATGCACGACATGACATTCATATGCATATGCATGATGCTAAAAGTGATTTATTATTTTCACAGTTATCCGGACATACAGGTTGAGTCAATTACTCTATATCTCTTTCATGTATCTTATGTATTTATTTATGTGCCTTACATACTCGGTACATTATTCGTACTGACATCCCTTTTTCCTGGGGACGCTGCGTTTCATGCCCGCAGGTCCCGATAGACAGGTCGAGAGCCCTCCAAGTAGGCTATCAGCTCAGCGGAAGATGTTGGTGCGCTCCATTTGCTTCGGAGTCGCTTGTTTGGTTAGTATGATTTAGACGGGTATTGTTTGGTATGGTGGGAATCTATCCCGACCTTTATGATAATTATGTACTCTTAGAGGCTTGTAGACATATGTCGTATACGTGAAAAATTGTACGGCCTTGTCCGCCTATGTTTTGAGGTTGTAAATGATTATGTTGGCCTATTAGGCTCGTATGTCACATGTATATGATAATCTAATAAGAAAGATACGTTACGTTGGTACTCGGTCGAGTAAGGTATCGGGTGCCCGTCGTGACGCATTGGTTTGGGTCGTGACAAAAGTGGTATCAGAGTAGTTCTGTCCTAGGGAGTCGACAAGTCGTGTCTAGTAGAGTTTTGTTTATGGGTGTGTCATGCACTACACTTATAAGCAGGAGGCTATAGGGAATTTAGGATTGTCACTCTTTCTTCTTACTCTAGATCGTGTGGTAGAGCTCACTTATAAGCGTTCAAATTCTGAAATTCTATCTTATTCGCAATAAGACGATACCTACATCCGAAAAGACGGTTGGAAAGAGAGATAGCTGTGGAAGAGCTGAGTCAGAGGAATTCGATTTTTGTATGATGACTACGATATGTAAATGTGAGATCTTCAGCAGATCATGTGGCGTACTGAAAGGTGTAAGCTTCCTGATAAGAAGCCTTAAGTCAAGAACGCCTATCCATCTTTATGGTGAAGGACAATGAGAGATTAAGAAGATAACTACAAGTTTTAGTAAGTGAAAGGAGCAAGGTGAAAAAGGGTATGAGGTACCCAGTTAATGAAGGTTAACAATGTTTATAATTCAGGCAGAGGCACATAAGCTTTTTGAGTTATATTCAATAGTAACAGAGGTATGTATAATTGGCCACACCCATATCAGTTATACCCTATTGGGAGCTAACTGACATAGTTTAAGAGAAGGATGAGTTAGTAGGATCCGGCTGGGGTTAGAGTAACCGAAAATGATGAATGGATGATTTGCATTAGTTAACATTTCTGAAGGATATTACAAAGGTGCTAAAAGATCCCCTTGTGAGACACCCAGGTGGTGCACTCTATAATACTACAATTAGATGTGAATACTAGCATGATCAAAAAAAATTCCGAAGATAGGCATTGAAAGCCTGGAAGGGATAAATATTACCTTAGTGTGACTCTCGTCCCTTGTAGAGCGAGGAGGTTGGGCAACCTGAAGATCCGATTAATGAATCAAGGAGAGCTAAAAGCGAAAGAATATCTTGTTGAAGTTTCAGAATAAAGTGATAGACAAAAATGTTAGGAGGAAGTAAGAAGAAAGCTAATGAAGCATTAAGAGTAAGGTGTAATACATGGATGATAATGGTACGTCAAAAAGATGACAGTATCATAGAGACTATAGTCAAGTGAAGGAAAAGATGAGAAGTGATAGGTCTTGAAACAACAAAAGAGTATAGGCCATAAAGTCATATCCTCATTTCGAGGAATAAGTTCGTGACTCCAACACGACTACCAGAAGGAAAAGTTAGACCCCAAAGTAATAGAAATTAGTATGGACTGGCAAACAAGATAAACTAAATATGAATTAGGGACTGAATGATTGGGAAGTACTCGGCATCATGGGAATTTCAGGTTTCGCTCCCGCGGTAATAGAAGGGACCACAGAAGAAGATTCACGATGAATACAGAGAATAGCCATTCGGGGAGACACTTTCCTAGAGCAAGCAATGTGTGAAAAGCTAAGCTTAGGAGACTGTATGTGCCAGTTACGCTAAGTGTCATCCTCGCGAGTAAGGGAATTTGTCATCCTTGGTACAGAAGAATTGCCGCAAGGCAAGTAAGGATCATTGAAGTTTAGAAACGACGCCAAAGATGAAGAGGTAAAAAAAATATATAGGTAGATCATCGTGGCTTCAGTTTTTAGTACATCCCTAAAGGGGGAATATGGAGTAATGTGGCATTAAGCCAGAATTAAGTGGTTCTAGTGACTACGGAATGGTAAAGGAAGAATGTGATAAGTGAAAGAGGAATGAGATGGCACTTATCCAAATCTTACAGATACGCTACAATTCAAGAATATTGTGCAAGCACGACGTCAAGGAGAGGAAGTAAAGGTTCCTGTCCGAGCTGTTATTAACAAATAAGGAGCCAGTGCGAGACGTAAGATAAGACAAAGGAAATAACCCAAGAAAAATTACAAGGAATATAGATATAAGAATGGGCCAACGAGTAGTTATTAATTGGTCAGAAAGATCCTGGAAAACATGAGGTTACAGACGAGTCATCAGATCGTGTGAGATAAACATATTAGAACCCAACATGGAAAATTCAGCCTCGAAGAATATCCTTATAATACTCAAAGATATATATATATTCAAACAAGAGTCAGGGTGGTTAAAGATACCGTATGAGTGTTGCGGGGATAAAAGAAAGTGTCACTGGGAAGATAGTCAAAATATCAGTTTAGAAGCAACCATGCAAGCACAAGGGCATGGAAATAAGCAACTACGAATGATTATAGACGAGGAGGGGCATCAAAAATTTCGTCGAGTATATGACGTAATAAGCTCGCAGCTTTACAAGATTCAGATGGTCCTCCCTAAAGTACGATAATGAAATCCTAGTTGAGAAAATAAGGAAGAAGGCTTCAACCTAAGCAGAGTGACCTAAAGAGGAAATGGTCTTGTAACGAGAGTCTCACTACAACATGGAATGCACTACATAAGAAAGTGGCACCTATCGTGGCTAATGAATAGGAAGTAAAATCAAAAGTAATATTCGAGATCATGTGAGTTTCACAAAAACTCCAACATGAATAGGAGTTAAAATAAGCTAAGTACGCACGCAAAAAGGAGGCAGAAAGACCAGGAAAAGTAATAGCTTACGCTCAAAGAAAGCTGAGAATGAACGAAAAAGGAATTATGCGATCAACGATCTAGAGTTAGTTACATTATGAACGCACTTAAGATTTTGGGGTATTATCCAAGCAAGATATGTGTTGACAATCATACAAACATCAAAGAATCCAGTAGAAGTTAAAAGAAATAATTGAGTCCACGGCATGGACAAAGGATTGAGTTGTTAAAAGATTGTATCATGAATATTCCTTAACGCCCATAAAAGGCTAAGGTAATGACCCATACCAGGAGCCGCAGATCGGAAGATGGCTTAAGCCTTCATAAAGTCTTATCAGAAGGAAGAGGAAACTAAAGAGTTACATCAACTAAGTAAATCGGGAGTCTGATTATTGGACCTAGAGAATTGTAGAAATCGTGATCGAGAACATTGCAAGGTCAACCTTAATATCAAAGGAACAACAGAAATAGTACAACAACCATAGTCTATAATGTCTCTTGGTAAAGCTAGTTAGAAAAGTAACAGCCTCATAAGAAGTCAGTATGAAGCTCCCACCGGATTATGTATGCACCAAAGGTGCAAGTGTTATTATAAGAGCTTCAAGTTGTGGATGTAAATTGTACCTATGTGGAAGGGAGGTCATGAAAGAAATAGAATATATGATGAGATATTTTAAGTCAAAGGTAAACAACGTACGAGATACTCAAGCGCAGAAGGTTGTGAATAGTCCGTAATGCGGATAAAAGGCTAGAAGTGCGGGGATTCAGTATCCAGGAATGATAGCAGCGTCGTCAGTGGCATACCTTCCAGCCTATGATTTCTAAGTACCGAAAGATATAATTAGAGGGTAAAAGAACAGTTATAGATGATGGGATGTCTCACTTGATGTCCCAGAAAAGCATAAAGAAATCCGTCGCAAGCTAAAGTACGGTAAGACGACAGGTTTTAGAAAGACAAGAGTAAGGATAAGAAAGGGCGAGTGAGGAGTTGCCAATGAATATATAAGTCCTCAGGATTAGGACCACGAAAACAAGAAGAGATGATGGTTTCTCTAAGTTATACAAATCTCAGTATAACCTAAATGAACTCAAATGAGTCTAAGACTAATGACATTTAGAAGAGATGGAATGCTACCCTGTTAGTAGAATGAAGGTGTAATTGTGATAGAGAAAGAATGACGTTTGGGCCTTCGATGAAGTAGTGATTTCATGAATTGTACGGGATTAAAATACCCACATAAGGTAAATCATATTTGGATGCTATAAGATACGATTAATGAAGTACAGTATTGCCCTTAGGTGGATCAGGAAAAATCACTTCAAATATTCCTCGAGGAAACGTAAGCTCTAGTGGCAAGGTATGACGTAAGAAGTTTCAAGTTATCAAGGGCATGTTGTAGATTAATATTGAAGCGAATTAACAATGGATGGATAAAAGTTACAAAGTATGAGATGAGATTAGACCATCATTCTTAAGATGAACAGTAATGAAGAGGCATTAAAGGACTTAGATTTATACATATTGGATAAGCAACAAGAGTAAGATGGAATTTGATAGCAGACCTCAGCAACGATAAATCGAAGTAAGAATTATGATATAATATGACCTACCTAGATACAGTAAAAAAACATGCGGTTAGATAAACGGTTCTATGAAACAAGATGTAGTAATAATTGTAATTTCAACAAAATACCGAGCAAAGAATTTTAGTATACCTACAAATGCCTAGAGGAGCATTTCATCAAGCTCTGTATATGTTTACGAACTGAGGCCTAGAGATTGGCTAGAAGCTAGAGGAAAAAGGGGAGAAGAGTCTCATACGCGCACTTACAAGGTCAAAGTCGTACAGGTTGCATGATAGAAGATAGCAACACTTACGAGATTGGAAAGATTCTGACCACAAGTCGTGGTACGAGGAAGAGGACAAAAGGAAGGAATGCCCTAGCCCTTGGAATTATTCATAGAACAGTTTCCTCGATGACAAGAGGAGCACTAAATTATTCGTAAAAGCTATGGGTTATGAGAATGATAAGTGCATCAGTCAACATTCGAGGACGAATGTTCCAAAGGGGTGAATGATGTTACATCCCACATTTTTTGTATGTTTAAGTTTCATTGTAAGTTAATCGACATAAGATCGGGAATGGGATTATTTTGAGATTATAAACATTATGCTCTTTCAAACAAGTTATGACTAAATTCGTGAAGGTGAGAGGGGAAGCAAATCAAAGAAAATGAGTTTTCGTCCAAATTGACATATTGGGATAAAATATGGGCCAAGCGATAATACCCAATATTTACGGACTAGTACCATACAAGATACCATAGGACCATGATAGTAGGATGTATAAGGTATATTATAAATAAGTAGAATTTTAAGTAAATTGAAATAATTCTTAATTATGCGGGTAATTGGTTACTTACCGGATAATGGGACATTACCCAATTACCTAATAAGTAGATAAAGATTGAAATACCCCAACCCATCCCATATGGCAGCTTGTGGTATTCAACCAAATGACTCATTAGTAATTTATATTATGTGTCACATTAAGGGAAAAGGTGGCTAAGAGTTAATTGGACAAAGCAATTGCATGAAGTCAAAAATCTGCATTTCATAGGAGTAGTAATATGATTTCTTTAGTAGTTAATGTGGAAACTTGGTCAGTGGGTATACCAAGTTATCAAGTTTGCAATTATCTAATATGTGATAATCAAAGCTTTTAATGCTACTTTGGTAGCGATTCTTGAAACTTTTGATGTATATTGTGGAGGAGACCTCAAATGGAATTACGGGTTTCCGTATATGGTTGCGGTTTTAAATTTCAGTCAATTGCTTAGTCCAATTTTATACTATTACTAAAAAATGAATTATCTCACATCAAGCCGATGTGCAAGTTTCTAACGATCAAGTCAATTGTTTTCTTAACTTGGTGGCAAGGCGTGGTAATAACTCTGTTTCTACACTTGGTTTGTTTATAAGTCCAATAGCTCAAGCTTTGTATTTTAAATCCACCGTTCAAGAATATCATACGACTTTTTTCTACTCCAGGTTGTTTAGGCTATCCCTTCTTTCTTTTGGCATGGTCCAAATTATACTGAAGAAATGAGGAAATACGCAGTTTCTATAAATTACTCAATTCATAGAAATAGTAGGGGTGTCTATATTGTTGATTCCCCATGAGAATTATTATTATTTTCTGTTCATGGGTCGCAGAATAATACGCAGTTGGAAATGTTTATCCGGAAGGAATATTGAGATTATTACGTACTTTTCATGCATTTCATACATGTGCATTGACCCATGACCATATGGCGTTATATACGCGTATATATGTATGTATATATATGTATATGGGATATGGGAAAAGGTTATGGCGTTATATACGCACCACCACCTATTCAGTTGGTATATGATGATGATGTTGCCCACAGTGGCTGAAATATGGTTCAAACGGCGTTATATGCGCGTATATATGTATGTATATTCAAACAGCGTTATATACGTGTATATATGTATGTATATATATGTATATGGGATATGGAAAAGGTTATGGCGTTATATACGCACCACCACCTGATCAGCTGGTATATGTTGATGATTTGCCCACAATAGCCAATATGATATGATGGGATGCCCTCAGAGTCTGATGATGTTATGAAACATATACCTATGCATGACATGACATTCATATGCATATGCATCATGCTAAAAGTGATTTATTATTTTCACAGTTATCCAGACATACAGGTTGAGTCAATTACTCTATATCTGTTTTATGTCTCTTATGTATTTATTTATGTGCCTTACATACTCGGTACATTATGCGTATTGACGTCCCTTTTGCCTGGGGATGCTGCATTTCACGCCCGCAGGTCCTGATAGACAGGTCGAGAGCCCTCCAAGTAGGCTATCAGCTCAGCGGAAGATGTTGGTGCGCTCTATTTCCTTCGAAGTCACTTGTTTGGTTAGTATGATTTAGACGGGTATTGTTTGGTATGGCGGGACTCTATCCCGACCTTTATGACAATTATGTACTCTTAGAGGCTTGTAGACATATGTCGTATGCGTGAAAAATTATACGGCCTTGTCGGCCTATATTTTGAGTTTGTAAATGATTATGTTGGACTCTTAGGCCCGTATGTCACGTGTATATGATAATGTTAAGAAAGATATGTTACGTTGGTACTCGGTCGAGTAAGGTATCGGGTGCCCATCGTGACCCATCGATTTGGGTCGGTACACCAGTGACACCAGAAAACAGCAGCAGCAGATAGGAAGAAAAGAATCTGAAACGACCCCGAAACACACCCGAGGCCCTCCAGACCCCGTCGAATCACACGAATCTGTCCCATAACATCCCACGGACTTGCTCGTGTCTTCAAATCACATCAAACAACGCCGAAATCACGAATCGCACTAAAATTCAAACTTTATGAACTTGAAATTTCAAACTTCTACATTCGATGCTGAAACCTATCAATTCACGTCCGATTGACCCCAAATATAGCACGCAAGTCATATTCGACATTACGGACCTGCTCCAACTTCCGGAATCGCATTCTGACCCTGATATCAAATTTTTCACTTCAAATTTCTATCTTTAGCCAAATGACTTCAAAATGACCTACGGACATACGAATTCATTTCCGATCGCGCTCCCAACTACATAATCACCATACAAAAGCTATTCCCAGGCTTGGAATCCCAAACGGGCATCAATATCACTGAAATGCGCTTCAAGCCAAACTTAGGAAATTTCTTCAAAAATGTTGACTTCCACAATATACGCCAAAACGCTCCCGGGTTATCCAATTCCTGATCCGGACATATGCCCAAAGCCGAACTAATCATATGAACCTGCAAGAACCTTCAAATCCTGATTCGGAGGTCGTTTACCCAGAACTCCAATCATAGTTGATTCTTCCAACTTAAGGCTTCCGAAATGAGAATTTTCTTTCCAAACCCCCCCGAACTTCCCGAATTTCAATTTTGACCATGCGTACAAGTCATAATATCTGAAATGAAGTTTCTCATGGCCTCAAATCGCTAAACGACGCGATAGAGCTCAAAAGGACCGATCGAGTCGTTACAGACCCGGCCGGTCGTTTCGTGAGATTAGCCCTGTTTCCCCTGTTTCTGATTTATCATATGTTTCTTAGACTATTTATGTTTTCTTGGGTCATTTGTTTTGGGTTCGGAGGGGTCGTTGTGAGAATTGAGACACTTAGTCTCTTAAAGTAGCCTAATAGTTGAAAAGTCAAACTGAGAGTTGACTTATTGGTAAACAACCTCAAAATGCGAATTTTATGACTCAGATAGCTTTTTTAGGTAATTTGGGACTTAGGAGTGTGCTCGGAATGAAGTTTCGATGCCCGGTGTTGAATTAGGCTTGAATTGGCGGAAGTTAGTTTTTTGGCAATTTCCGGTCGGCAGTGGAAAATAGGCTATCGGGGTCGGAATGAGATTCCGGAAGTTGGAACAGGTTCATAATGTCATTTTGGATATGTGTGCAAATTTTCAGGTCAATCAGATGTGTTTTGATTGGTTTCAGCATGACTGGTGAAATTTAGAAGTTTCAAAGTTCATAGGCTTGAATTTGATGTAGTTTTAGTGTTTTCGTGTTGTTTTTGGTGTTTCAAAGGCTTGAATAAGTTTTAAACTATAAGCATAATCTTTACAAAAATTATATTAACTAGGTAATTACTTTTAATAGATTATAATAGCATCTATGTAAAGGAATTTTTTAAGTTATATTTAAGTATATGAGTAATTTCATATAAATGCATACACTATATTGTAATTGATGATCAATCTTATACATTACTACCTACGAATAATTAATCAATTGATAAACCAATATAATATTATTCTATTGTATATAAGTCGAGACGTTTTGTTTTTACTATTAATAGATATAGGTCACACGTATATATAACTTGTTATAGTATATGTTAGTGTGTGTATATATATAACACACACACTTCGTGCTACTTTAACTA
>ML395000.1:160429-228609 GCA_005239525.1 Nicotiana knightiana | reverse complement strand
AAACGATTTGTTAAACAGAGGAATATGATTGAAGGATCCATATGCGAAGCCTATCTTGCAAAGAAAACTGCCTATCTTTGTTCTTAGTACTTTGATAGTCATGTGCCATGTGCTAGAAATAGGCCCAATCGGTACAATGTGGTGATTGAGATTGATCCATTATATCCACCAATGTCCATATTCAATCAACCAGGCCGAGGTTTTAAAGATCGAACAAAAAAGGGCCTAAGTAGTATGCAATACAAATCATCTTCAAATCATGTGTTGCCAAATTGTCCGGAAGTTCAACCCTTTCTTAAGTAAGTGTTGACGTAAGATTAATTTACATGGGCTAATATTTAATTTGGTTGATACAACTAACAAATAATTTTCAATGCGTCGCTCAGTGACTTCGTGAGTCAATTTGGTCATGGTGCTATATATTCTACATTTGAGGCATTGTTTAAAGAGTGTGTAAGTGCATCTTACATGCTTTCTCACATGTGAATATACATACTTGTAAATATACTTGCTCACTTGTGATTTATTTACCCCTACATGTAGTTCAATAATCCAAACAACGGTGTTAATCAATTTTTAAAGACATATCTTGGGGACCTGCACCTACGGTTGCGACTATGTCTAAGTATTATGTGAACTGTTAAAAATTTCACACCGAGGAATGCTCCAAGTATAAAAAAGAGCATTAACAGTGGGGTGTGTGACAAAGGTGGTGAAGACATCCAGGATGGGGAAAATGATTATTATGGTGTGATCAAAGAGATTCTAAAATTGTCAATATTCAGGTTGGCCAAATAAGAAGATAATACTTTTCCGATGCAAGTGGTTTGACCCAACACCTATAAGAGGTACAAATGTACACTCGCAGTACAATATAATTGAGGTTAATAAAAAGAGGGAGTATGATCGCTATGATCCTTTTTATAATTGCAGAAAGAGTTAGACAAGTGTTCTATGCTACATATCTATTGCGGAAGGATAAGGCTGATTGGTTGGTTGTAATCAAAACAAAGCCTGTTGGTAGGGTGGAAGTTGAGAATGTGTTATATGTTGCTTACCAAAATGATACCTCAAGTGTTAACCAAATGGTGGATGATCAGTTAGAAAATTACTTGGAGCATCCTCAACGCATATTAGAAGAAGTTGATATTGAGGAAATAACAATCATAGAAAATGAGGATGAAGAATCACCTAATGAAAATGAAATAAGTGAAGAGGGAGTATTTTCAGACGAGGAAGGATACGTCAGCGAAGAAGACTAGCATGTTAGTTTTTTTAAGCGCTCTCAACTTATATAGATTTATATTCTCAATTCTAACATTTTCTTTAATTTATGCAGATGGCCGGTAGGGGTCGAGGTAGGTCTAGGAAGGATAAAAGGCCTATTGATCATGATGATGATGCTACACCCTCGCTTTCTTCCACTCCACACTTGCATCCCTCTGCTGCTGATGGCCGACAACAATCTTCTAGGCACAGATCTATTCCACCACATCCATCCACTCATCGTACTACCCACCATTCGTCCGCCCAACAGTATTATCACCATCCTCCGCCATCGGGATATTCCCCGCTTCCTCATCATTATCCACCTAATAGTTACATGGGTGCATCGAGTCACCACTCACAGAGCCATGTGGTGAGCCCGTCATCTGCTCCAGCTGATTTATCTCCAGCCGGATCGCATCCATCTAGATTTCAGCAAGCTGGATCGCATCCATCTAGATTTCAGCAAGCCGGATCGCAACAGTGGCCTTGATCGCAACAGGGGTCTAGATCGATGCAGGGGTGTGGATCGCAGCCATCTTCTTCAGTGACCCCGTCTCCATCTCCACGCAGTTCGTCTCCTAGCATTTCTGGACTTCGTCTTCGGGATAGTAGCACTGAGCCAGATGCCTCCCCCCCCTTTTGTGCAGGCTTCAGATTCATTAGAGGATGATGATCCAGATGATGTGCGTTATGATCATTATCATAGGATCATCATCAGGCCTGAGGGCAATGGGTAAGATTTATTTATTACTTCTTTATTTTTGCTGAATTATAATAGCCACTCTTCTTTATTTAATTTAATTTCTATGTTGCAGGAGCATTCCTAATAATCGGGTTACAAAGATAATCACTGATATTCTTGGTGGGTTGTATTTGGCAGACTTGGAATGACTTTCCAGAGAGTCTCGTGCAACAAATGTTCAACCAATTTAAGGTTTTAATACAATTCTTATCTATTTAAGCATTATATTAACAATATTTTCACCTAACGTTACATACTTTGTTTGCAGACTAAGTGTGCATGGGAGGACAAGTATAACCGTGAAATTTGTAAAAATTGGGAGTACAAATGTCGTAGGAGACTCTCTGATTCCTTCAACGTCGCTCGAAGGGTTGAGAAGAAGCCTTCATGGGTTCTACCGGACTTATGGGTGGATCTGCATATGTATTGGACAACCGAAAAATTCAAGAAGCAGAGTGAACGGGAAAAGAAGTCCCGAGCATCGGAGAAGGGTGGCTCCATGCACTATCTAGGTTCAAGGAGCATGGAGGATACGAGGAAGCATCTGGTAATTCCTTAAAATATTTTGGTCTATTTTTATCGAACTATATTTATATATGTTAATTTCATTAACACGTTTTATTATATTTATGGGAAAAAAATTGGGGAGGAAGATGAGTCGTGATGAGTTCTTCATGGAGACTCACATCCGGAAGAAGAAGGCACCGGCAGATCCAACTAGATGGGTCGAGGACCGGGCGGAGACTACACATGTAAGTTTCATAACTACTATAAATGGTTATAGTATTATATAGTTAGTAATTTTCTATCTTCTAAATTAAGGGTCGCTAGAAAATCAATTTGGAGGAGTACACTCAGAGCTTGCCACTGAATGAGCAAGACGACCGACCGCCTATTTCATACGAAGAAGCGGAGAGGATATGGTTGGATGTTGTCGGTGGTCCTAAAAAGGGGATAGCATACGGCCTTTCAGATAAACCGTTTCGGCACTACAAGACTGGATTACAAGGTATAGGGACGTCCGCCCAAGGCGAGGCGATTGATAGGTCGACTATATTGTCTATGGAACAGAAAATCGAAAAGCTGACATCAGACTTGAAGAGTCAAAGGCTAGAGAAAAGAAGAGAGATGAACAACTAGAAAGGAATGACGAAAAATTTAATCTCCTTCAAGGTCAGCTAGCCAATATTCTGGCTTGTGGTGCTTTCCCCATTCCCCGGTCTCCTCCTCCTTCACCATGTGTCGGCGATGAAGATTCTAGGAGTGAAGATGGAGATGGTGCTACATAAAAAACTCATTGAATGTTGTGTATTGTTAAATAAAGTTTTGAACTTGTCAATAATTTTTTGTTGCTGCTTATTTGAATGATGATTATATTGTTATTTTGTTATTGAACATTTTAGTAGTTATTGTTAGGGTTATTAGTTGTTGTGGTTATTAGTTGTTGTTAAGGCCTTGTTATGGTTATTAGTTTTCGATAAGGCATTGTTGTGGTTATTGATTGTTGTTGGTTATTTGTACAATATTGGTTATTAGTTGTTGTTGAAGTCATGTTGGGTTTTCATTATGGTTGAATGGCAGCAATGTAAGCTGCCATTATAGGATTAGTTTAAATTGGCAGGTGGTGTAGCTGAAAAGCAGACATTTTCTACCCAGTTTTTACCCAGATTTCCGACCAAAATCGGTTGAAACTAATTTCGGTCGGAAACTAAAGTTTGACAGTCAGTCAACGAGTTGAAGTTTCCGACCGATTTTGGTCAGAAATTTCCGACCAATTGTGGCTGGTACACGTTTGCCACCAAAATATTCCTGTCCAATTAATATCAGTCGGAATTTGATCAGAAATTGCTATTTTCCGACCGATTTCGGTCGGAAATTTCGGACGAAAATCACCTGATTTTTAGTAGTGTTGGGGGGTGAAAAACACATGCTTTGTCTAATTAAAGGTTAAATATGTTTTGTAAGACAATACGGGAACCAAAGACGCAATGAGGTAATCAGAGGCGGATCTAGGATTTTTAGAACATGGGTGCACTGCTAAAGAAAGGAGAAAAAATGTGTTAAGTGGGAATTGATCCCCGTTTCCTTGAGGAAATAATTAAATATTGAATCAAGTGCGCAATTAAATCTTAATGGAGCATAGGTGCCTAAACATAATATTGGAGCAATTCTAAGAAATGTATACATAAAATAATTAATTTGGCGAAAAAACCATGATTTCACGTGCTCCGTAATATTAGCTATAGATCTGCCCCGGAGGTAATTACTCAGAGACTGAAATTGCTGCTTTTGGAAGAGGAAAGTGTCTTTATATATTTCAGACTCTTCGTTGTAGAGGCTACACTCAATTCTTTGAATGACTACCACTTATTTATTAAGAAATCAGACAAGTCTACTGTTTTCTTGTTGTTTATGTAGATAGCATCATCCTCATTGGGGATGATTTTATTGAGATCACTAAATTAAAGTTTTTTTTTTCTTCAATGCACTGTTTAAATTAAAATATTTGAGGCTGATCAATTGTGTTTCGGGTGTAGAAGTTCACTATGACTCTTCATGAGTGTTGCATCAAAGACGTTTATTTCTGATCGCTTGACTGATTTTAATTGCTTTAATGTGTCACATGTTATAAATGTCCATCGACTTGTCCATTAAGTTGAATCAGATGTTGGTGATGTTTTACCTCGGCTTGATACTTATAGGAGTCTCATTGATAAACTAAATTTCCTTACACATGCTCGCCCAAACTTTTGTTTTGTTGTTCAACATCTTAGCCAATTCCTTCAAACACCCTAGGGTACCTCATAATGAATGCAGTTCTACATGTTTTGAGGTACTTGAAAGGGAACCTGATTTGGAAATTTTCTTTTAAATAATTCCACTAAATTTTCGTTGATTGGATATTGTGATGTGATTAGGCTTCCTACAAAGATTTCATCATTTGGTTAGTGATTTTTGTGTTACTTTGGAAGTCTTATTAGTTGGAAGTAGACCTCGTAAGATGGTTAAAAATAATAGTTATCCACCTAACCTAACCACTTAAAATGGGTTGGATAACTGATTTTTTTAAAACCGGGTCGAATATGGATAATTACCCATATTATCTGTTAGAAAAATGAGTAACCAAAGGGTAAAATATGGATAATACAATTATTGAAAAATTATTTCAGTAATGTTCTTCTGTTGCAAGGGGCAACAAATTCATATTAGAGCTTGAGGCTAATATGAAGTCATGAATGAATAATATGGTTACTTATTTTATCCGCCGGTTAACCCGTTTATTACCCGTGTTAAATATGGATCGGATCGGATAATTTACCTGTTTTTTCATTACTTGTTTCGACACGAACCATATCCGACCCGACCCGCTCGTTTGCCACTCCTAGTTGGAAGTATAAGAAGGAGCATGTGGTTGCTTTCTCCTCTGTTGAAGCAAAACATAGGACAATAAGTAAGATTGCAGCTGATTTGCCATGGTTGCAGCTTTATCAAGTTCGGAATTTTTTGGCAAGTTGGACGTATGTACACACTCCNGGGGGGGGGGGGGGGGGGGGGGGGATGGGGAGGAAGGATTATTGATGTGACCATGATGCTAATAGAGTTGTGGGTAACTGTTTCTTTTGTTGTAATTTAAATGGTTTTTTTTGGGTTGTAGTTGTAAATCTATAGTTAGATCGCATTTTATTTTTTCCAGGTCTTCGCACAATATATATATAAGGAACTCTAGAAGCTTCTACTGTAATCGAGGCTCAGTTAGTGCTCACCTGAGAATCCGTACAAAAAAATATATAGAAGCATAGTATAAGTATAGCACAATCAGTACTGAATATCAAGTCTAACCTCAAAAAAATAGTGGCGAGGCTAAATGCATCAGGAGATTTGCAACACAGATATAAATAACAGAGCTTGGGCCTGAATAGTAAATAATCTCATGAACAACTGATATAAGATGTAAGATAGTCGAAAGATATAAACCATGATTTTCCAATTCAAGAGATAATCATTATGCTGCAAAGATATTGTATTTAAAGATGGCATCGTCAATATTCAATAAAGTCTAGGCTCCCAACTAGCATATATATATATATGTGTGTGAAATGCAGCAGTTATGATCTCATGAAAGCTTCTAAATGAGTCAGGAATGCCTATGCATGCTCAAGACTCTATCATTCACCACAACCGATACAAGATCTACGTACAATGATACACAATCCATGTATCACCAAGCCTGATACAAAGTCCATGTATCACTGAAATTCTATAAAAAATTCATCTATCGACACGATACACTATCCATGTATCGACACTACTAGAAATCCGGTAAAAAGCGATAAAAAATTTGCGACCAAAGTTGGTCGGTCAAAAAAAGCGACCAAATTTGGTCGCTAATTTGGAAAAAATTATTAAAATAATTATTTTAAATAATTTACCGACCAAAGTTGGTCGCTTTTTTATCGATAAAATGGTCAACATGTTAACCGGGCTGGTCAGACGCTCTTGGTCAAAGAAATATTGAAATTAGCAACCAACTTTGATTGCTAAGGTGGGACTCACATATAACGTTTTAATAATTATATTCTTATTTAATTTTTTTTATAAAATATAAATAAATATTATTTAAAATTGACGACCAAAGTTGGTCGGTTATGAAAGGGGAAGCAAGGTCTCTAATTTGAGACCCAGTTATAATGTTTAATAATTATATTATTATTTAAAATATTTTTAAAATATAAATAAATCTGATTTAAATTTAGCGACCAACTTTGGTCGCTAATTTTTAATTTTTGGATAATTAGCGATCAAAGTTGGTCTCTTTCCAGGTCAACATTGGTCAAAATTAAAAATCACTTATTTACTATCTAAATAATATAAATGTAATCCGTTAACACTTTTGTAATACAAGAGATGAATACACTAATATATATTCTAACATGCTATTNGAGAGAGAGAGAGAGAGAGAGAGAGAGAGAGAGAGAGAGAGATAGAGAGAGAGAGAGAGAGAGAGAGAGAGAGAGAGAGAGAGAGAGAAAGTGAGAGAGAGTGAGAGAGAGAGAGAGATAGATATAGATATAGGTCAAAACGTTTTGTTTTTAATATTCAACGATGCATCTGAGTAGGTAATAAGTCGATAAATCAATTGACACGCAGATATATTTGATGAAAAAATATATATACTAATTAGGATCTTGACAAGTCTATAAATCCCTGCATCAATTCAAAGTATAATCTGTTATAATTGAATATTAAAAACAAAACGTCTCGACTTTTTGGATATGAATTGAATTTTTAGTTTATAAATTGAACTTTTAGTTTATAAATTGAAATTTTACGAATTAATGNACATCGTACTTGGATGTACAATAGGAATTATCCTAATCGGCGGGGATTGCGGGAGGATTTTGTAGAAGGGGTTGATGACTTTATTAGACATGCAATGTCACTTCCACCATACAAAAGTGAAGGAGTAATTATGCGCCCTTGTGTTAGGTGCGACTGTATGAAGTTTGAAAAATCGGAGGAAGTTAAGCTTCATCTTTATAGGAAGGGGTTTATAGCGAATTACTTTGTGTGGACTAATCATGGAGAGTTCGATGGTAGCAATGGGATATTTCATAACATGGTTGTGGGTGAAAGTAGTAGGTCGGTGGAGAATACAAATCGTGATTCTAGAATTCATGATATGGTTGAGGATGATTTTGGGATGCACTTAGGGGGTGAGCCCAATGAAAATGTTGAACAAACTCCTAATGATGATGCAAAACATTTTTTTGAACAGTTAGAGGAAGCTAGTCGTCCATTACAGGAAGGAAGTCCGCACTCTGAGCTGTCTGTTGCAGTTAGACTACTAAGTATAAAATCTGCTTGGAATATTTCTCAAGCAGCTATGAACTCTTTCATTTACCTTATGAGTGAACTAGTTGACCCTAATATCAACTTACTTGGTGATTTCTATAAGGCAAAAAGAATGATTGCTAAGTTAGGACTTTCGTCAATGGGAATTGATTGTTGTGAAGATGGTTGCATGTTATATTATAAAGATGATGCAACTTTAAACAGTTATAAATTTTGCGAAAAGCCTCGTTTCAAGAGGATTTCCAGCGGGAATATGGCCGCTATTAAGGTGATGCATTATTTACCTCTTATACCTAGGTTAAAGAGGTTATATGCGTTGATGAGTTCTGCTCCTCATATGAGATGTCACTTTGAAAATAGAAGACCACCTGGTGTTATGTGTCATCCTTCAAATGGAGAAGCTTGGAAGCACTTTGATAGGACATATCCAGATTTTGCTAGTGAACCAAGGAACATTCAGTTAGGTCTGTGTGCGGATGGCTTCACGCTTTTTTCTGTATTTGCGACACCATATCCATGTTGTCCTGTCTTTCTTACACCTTATAATCTACCACCCGAGTTGTGAATGACTAGTCCATATATATTCTTAAATTGTATTATCCATGATCCACGTAATTCGAAAAGTTTGATTGATGTATATTTGCAACCATTTATTGATGAGCTAAAACAATTGTGGTACGATGGTGTTGAAACATATGACATATCAACCAAGAAGAATTTCAGTTTGCGTTCTAATTTAATGTGGACAATTAACGATTTTCCTGCGTATGGAATGTTGTCTAGGTGGATGACTGGTGGGAATCTAGCTTTTCCTTACTGCATGGAAAATAGTAAAGTGTTCACTTTGAAACATGGCCGAAAGCAATCATGGTTTGATTGTTATTGTCAATTCTTGCCTCCTAACCATGAGTTTAGAAAGATGAAATATGTATTCAAAAAGAATAAAATGGAATACGATTCTCCACCTCCGATATTTTCAGGTGAGGAAATTTAGGAGAGGGTCCAGAACATAAGTAAAGTTACTGAAGCTCCACCTTATAGATTCCTCAGATACGGTGTTACTTATAATTGGACGAAATAGAGTATATTTTGGGAGTTGCCTTATTGGAAGGATAATCTTCTCCGTCACAACCTTGATGTCATGCATATTAAGAAGAATTATTTTGACAATTTTTTCAACACAGTATGGATGTTAAAGGTAAGACAAAGGATAACCCAAAGGCTAGAAGGGACTTACAAGAATATTGTAGGCGGCCTGAATTATACTTGCAGACAGAAAACAATGGTAAGATATTCAAGCCCAAATAAAGTTACGCATTCACTTTGGAAGAAAGATGACAAATTTGTGATTGGGTAACGAAATTGAAGATGCCTAAGGGTTATGCGTTGAATCTTGGAAAAAAAGTTGATATGAAGGTAGGGAAATTGAGCCATTTGAAAAGTTATGACTGTCATGTTTTCATGGAGACCTTAGTGCCTATTGCATTTTGTGGTTTGCCTGAAAGAATCTGGAAACCCATCACATAGATTATTTTATTTTTCAAAGACTTTTGTTCTTCCAAATTAAGGGAAGAAAACCTACTCGGATGGATCAGAACATTTGTGTAACTTCTACTAAGATGGAAAAGATATTTCCATGTGGTTTTTTTGATGTGATGGAACACCTTCCAATCCACCTTGTACACAAGGCACGACTTGGAGGGCTTGTTCAATGCAAATGGATGTATCCCTTTGAAAGGTAATATTATAAGTTTGATGTAATTTTTTGTTTTATTTGAATGTTCCTGGCTAACCTGAAATTATGTAGGACAATTGGCAAATGCAAACAATTTGTTAAGCAGAGGAATATGATTGAAGGATCTATATGCGAAGGTTATCTTGCAAAGGAAACTGCTCATTTTTGCTCTTATTATTTTCAGAGTAATGTGCCATGTGCTAGGAATAGGCCCAACAGTATAACGACCCGGCCAGTCGTTCCGTGGAAATTTCATTATTATCCCTGTTTTTTCCTTGTCATAGGTTGGTTATATTGTTTATGATGAGTTAGAGTTGGTAGGCTCGGAACCGAAATAGTTGTAGCAAGAATTTAGTCATTTAGTCTTTAAAAATAGCCTTATAGTTGGAAAAGTCAACTGAGAGTTGGCTTATTGGTAAACAACCTCGGAATGTGAATTTTATGGTTCGAATAGCTTCGTTAGGTGATTTGGGACTTAGGAGTGTGTCGGAATATTTTTGTGATGTTCGGTGTTGAAATAGGCTTGAATTGGCGAAAATTAGTTTTTGGTGATTTCCGGTCGGCAGTGGAAAATAGGTTATCGTGGTCGGATGGAATTCTGAAAGTTGGAACAGGTTCGTAGTGTCATTTTGGACGTGTGTGCAAATTTTTAGGTTATTCGGATGTGTTTTGGTTGGTTTTGCCATCTTTGGTGGAATTTAGAAGTTTCAAAGCTCTTAGGCTTGAATTCGATCTGATTTTGCTGTTTTGGAGTTGTTTTGAGTGGTTCAAAAGCCCGACTAAGTTTGAATGAGGTTATGGGATGTGTTGGCATCTTCGGTTGAGGTCCCGGGGGCCTCGAGTGAGTTCCGGGGTAGTTTCGGACCATTTCTAGGCCATTTTTAGCTGCTGGTTTTTGGCTACAGCAGTGCGCTACGCGATCGCGGGAAATCGATCGCTATTGCGATGCGATCGCGGAAGGCACTACGCGATCGCGTAGAGGAAATTTTCTGCTTCCCTGACCCCACTTTGGAAGCTTGTATCTTGCAATCTATAAGAAATTCTTAGATGATCCAAAAATGAAAGTTGTAGATATTTGTGTTTAGTTTTCATAAAATCAAAGCATTCGTCATTTGGTGTTGTTTCTAAATAGTTATAGTTTATACACTACAGCCTGTCCTAGAAGAGTTTGGAGATCGCATTGTGTTGCATAAGGCTCAATTTGGCGGTTTATATCTCGTAATGTATAAGGAATTAAGAAATTATCAACACTTGAAAGTTTTAGCCCTTGGTGTATAGATTTCAAAAGTCAAACCATTTACAATTTTGGAGTTTTGTACAAAGAGTTATGACCATTATACTAGAGGTTGTCTGGAAGAGATGGGCAGTTGTTCTTCGCGATCGCGAAGCATTTTCCGTGATCGTGAAGGGCAAATTTTGGGCTGAGAAAAGTTGTGCTTCGCGATAGCAAAGTATTTACTGTGATCTTAATGAAAAAATACCTTAGCAGTGTTTAAATAAACCCTCCGCGACCAATACCCACTTTTTCATCATTGTTGAATGGGAAAAGAGCTTTGAGGCGATTTTGAAGAGAGGAAATCATTGTTCTTCGTAGAGATAAGGATTTTGGACCCTAATACTTGATTATATGTGATTAAGGATCAAATATCAGTGTTTAATTCATAAAAATCAGTAGAAAAATGTAGAGTTAGGGCTTGAGATTTTGAGACCTTTAGGGATCGATTTGAGGGGTCAAACGAACTCCGATTTTAGCATTCTTTATATGTACGGACTCGTGAGATGATGAAGGAAATTTTGGTATAAAATTTGTCGAGTTCCGAGACGGGGTCCCAGGGGTCGGGTTTTGGCTAATTTCGGGTTTTGAGCTAAATTTGGTACTTTTCAATTGGAATTCATTCCTTAAGCATAATTTAATGATAAAAATCTGAACTTGGTAGATTTGGAGCGCTTGAAAGTTGATTCGAGAGGCAAGCGGGTTACAGAGTAGCTTTTCGGGCTAGTTTGAGGTAAGTCATGTCTTTAAATCCAGACCTAAGGGTATGAAACCCCGGACTTTACAACCTTTCATAGATTTTGGAATGCAAAGATTGGAAATTTGGAAATATATTCCTTTTCAGGAAACTATTGGGTTGCGAACCCAATTTTAAAGCCTATGCTTAATAGTATTGATATATTTTGATATAATTTGGGCTGCAAGCCATGTTTGTGGCCTAGTGCCAATCTGTTTACCCCTTGGGAGCTGTTTTTACTATTTTTCTCACTTGATATATTATGATTTTCACTCAGTCTTTTCTTTATAATTGTTTTGACACTCAGAGTATTTGTTATTATTTCTTGAAAAAAATGAAACACTGTTTTGGGTCGAGAACCCTGTATAATGATGGTCGGAGAGTCATGTTGAGAGTTTCTGACTGAGTGAGGCTACGGGCCAATATTGTGAGGATGTTATGATATGAGAGAGGTCGAGGGCCAATATTGTGAGTGATTTATGCCATGATGTGGCTGGCCGAGGGCCAATACTGTGAGTGATTTATGCCATGATGTGGCTGGCCAAGGGCCAATATTGTGAGTGATTTATGCCATGATGTGGCTTGTTATAGCGCTTGGGTTGTAGAGCCCCTCCGGAGTCTGTACACCCCCAGTGAGCGCAGGTACCTACTGAGTGCGAATGATGCCTGCGGGGTTGATACTGAGTGACTGTGAGGTTGCTTACTAGGCTGATACTGAGTGACTGTGAGGTTGCCTGCTGGGCTGATACTGAGTGACTGTGAGGTTGCCTGCTCGGCTGTTACTGAGTGATGGTGAGGTGCCGAGGGAAATTGTTACGAGAAATGATTTTGGCCCGAGGGGCAGATTTATGATGATTTTACTGAGTTTTTGACTACTATTCACTTCATTTTTTAAACTGATTTTACTGAGAGTTTTATAGAGATATATTGAAATTATACTTGTTTCAAAGGATTTATGGAAATCGGTTTTCGAACCTATGTATTTGATGAATACTTTATGGTGACTTGGTGTTTTACTGTTTTTGTGAATTGGTGTATATGTACTGTGTGTTTCGTATTTCTCAGACTGCGTTTTATTTTCATTACTACTGAGTTGGTGTACTCATCATTACTCCCTGCACCCCTGTGTGCAGATCCAGGTACCCATTCGGAGCAGTAGCTGTCTTCGTTCGTATTCAGCAGCTTACGGGATTTCGAGGTAACTGTTCAGCGTTCGCAGCTTCTTCATTTCCCTTCCTCATATAGTATTAGCATTTGATTTATAGACACTTATTATGACATTAGGAGAGTTATTTTATTTTCTTAGATGCTCGTGACCATGTTGACTCCAGTCTTGGGAGAGTTGTTTAGATTGTTAGATTATTATTGGGGCGTAAAGACTTAAAGAAATTATTTTATGCTTTGTTGTTTCTTGTTATTGATTATTGAAACATTATAATAGAACAGATGGGTAGTTATGTGATGGTTGGCTAGCCTAGTTGCACGATAGGCGCCATCACGTCCTATTAGGATTTAGGGTCGTGAAAAGTTGGTATCAGAGCTCTAGGTTGCATAGGACTCCACAGTCATGAGTAGGTTTAGTTGAGTCTTGCAGATCGGTACACAGACGTCTGTACTTATCTTCGAGAGGCTACAAAATGCTTAGGAAAAATCTCACATTCTTGAATTCTTGTCGTGCGAATCCATTTTATTCAGCCAAAAGCGTAACTCTTGAATTCCTTTCATGTATACGAATGTGCACGTGAGCTCCTGGTATCAGTTGTGCCTCTACGACTTGTGATTTCCATGGGTGAGATGTGATTTTTAGCAGATTGATAATGGGCCAGTATGGAGGACTTGAGGCCGAATTTTATCTATGGCTGGAGTTCTGAGATTTTGTTTGTGTGAGCACGTGCATTTGGGGACTTATGTGTCCGTTTGTGTTCTTATTGATTGGATTTGGTCACTAGATGACTACATAGTGAGTGTGATAGGATACTTAAATGTATTCAGGTTGTTTGATTGTGATCAAAATGAATTGGCGGGAGATGTGGCAAGAACCATTGATTATTTAACTTCTGTATTAAGTTAGAATATGTTCTCGAGCTATGAGTGTAGTGAAGGAACTCTTATGTTGTTTAGATGTGGAGCGAAGCGGATCCTTCTATTTTGTTACGAGTTCCTAGCGATGTCCTTTGGACTGACCAATGCCCCAGCAGCGGTCATGTATTTGATTGCCGACGTATTCAGCCGTGTTATAGATCCTTTTTTATCGTATTCATTGATGGCATCCTGACGTATATACGTAGCCAGGGGTAGCATACTCAGCAATTGATGATAGTATTACGAGGATATAGGGAGGAGAAGCTTTGTGCGATGTTCTCCAAGTGTGAATTTTTGGCTCAGTTCAGTAGCATTCTTGGGACACGTGGTGTCCAGTGAAGGTATCCATGTGGTCAGACGAGTGTGTGTAGAGCTTCTAGAAGCGCAAGATTTCCTTGACCACAGCTCCAGTGTTGGTATTGCCATCAGCTTCCGGTTCTTATACCGCTTAATGGGATGTCTCAAGGGCAGGCGGTGGTTGTGTTCTAATGTAGGAAGGTATAGTGATTGCGTGATAGCTATGATTTTCGGAAGTGTATAGGGAGATATCATTTTGAGGTTAAGCAGGCAGGGGTATCTCCTGCGGGTTGTCCTGAGGTGTGTGACCCTTATATTTATCTATAGTAAGTTCTCTCTATCAGTAAATGATATATGTTGTGATTTGAGTTTAGATCGCTTGTGGTAGTTGGCATGACCATTACGATGGTGAATACACGATTTGCATACGATTTGAGGGTTAGATGGTTTGGGGTCATGTAAGCTTATGCAGGATTTAGTTGAACCTTACCACAGTATGGTGGCAGTGATAATGTATGGGCATCGTGAGTAATTGTTTGTCTTGATCTTTGGCTTTGAGCCAAGTGGGGGAGTCCGCTAATGATAAGTTGATTACACGATTATGTATTGTATTGGTTTCCGTTCGAGGTATGTTGGTGAATCAGTTATGACCTATAAAGGTGGAGTCTGGGATTGACTCGAGTGATGGAAATTTCTTCGAAACAAGTTGTAATGTACTTTACAGATAGTGGAATTCATTGTATGATGGAATTGTACTGGTAAGTGGTGCTTGTTGCTTCAAAGGTGTGACTTACTTTCCTAGTATGTGGATTGCAAGCGGGGTCATGCCGTTCTATTTACTCGATTAGTGTAATTGGAATTGCGTAGAGTAAATGGCGTTCGAGAACTATTCAGACGGATTCAAGGTTATATGTAGCGATCGAGGATCTTCAAGGTGTGAGAAGAGCTATAATTGAGATTTACGGGGAATGTGTCAAGGCTTGTGGTGTATTTGCATTATCATGGATTCTATCCATCAGTATCAGGAAAAGTGAAGGTAATGACTTTAAATTCGCAGGAAGTCTCTTCAGGGTAGGTATTTCCAATGTGGTGCATTTGGGGATAATTGAGGGGGTATTCAGCGGATTATGAGCCTTAGACGATATATTTTCACGCTTGGGTTTCATGTGGTGAGCCTGGATTGAGAACTGCGGCATTGTGGCAAGAGGAGGTATCAATTCGAAGGTAAGTCAAAAGGAAATTGGATGAATAGGAAAACTTGGTAGTAGGTTAGATCGGCATGATAAGGGATATGATTAGTTATTTGGGTGGTTATAAGGTAATGAGTTGTTACAGGTGTTTCTTAGCAATTCTCTTGGGATTTGGTGGCACGCGTAGCGTGGTTGAGTTAGAAGGATTCAGTCCTGCCGGTTTGGTGTTGTACTAATGGGATTCGGAGAGGTCTTGATGGTTTCTACCACGGTTAGAGATGTATATTTTCCATTGGCGTGAGGGCCATGTGATGTATAGTGATTTTGCTTCTAGATGGGATCAAGTGGAAAGTTTTTGGCTAGTTGAGTACGTAGTTGTTGGTGGCTAGGGCGGGAGCATGAAGTTCTCATATTTATCATAGGATTGCATGGGGTATGCGGTTTTTTGTGTATAATGAAGAGTGGCATATGTGAGGTCACGGTTCAATTCTGGAAGGAAGGTCAAAACTGGCAGTTTCAGATGATTAGGTAAAGGATACCACTATTGGGTGGTTGGATGAGAGTATACATTCATTAAGGACAATGTGTTTAAGGCAATGTGTTTGAATAAGGATGCTTCATTGGTGTTACGACTCTCTCTTGTTGGATCGAGTGCTGATATTCAAGGTTTCTTGGTGACACAGAGGAATTATGGGGGTATCCCTCGTGAAATGATAAAGTATTAGGGGCGTGTTATATATTTGAGTGGTGGAATTGGGATCAGATATGGTAATTGGTGCGCCTCATGGATTTTGAGATTGTGAGTTTTTATGAACAGATTATTTTTGTAGTTGTGAACTACGATGATGCGAGCAAAGCTAGTCAGGTGTTAGTATAGGTCATGATTCAGTCATTATGAACCTTTGGAGAGTTATCTACCTGTTGTGGATGACCAGAGTTGATATAGAATATAATTATTGGTAGGCCAGTATGGGTGTGTGTTCTACACCGAGTCAAAATTGTTGACCCCAAATTGCTATAGTTGAGGGATGTACCATTTTATTGTCATTGAGCTTATTCGTGTTTTGGAGTGATCTATGAGTTACCTTTCGGTGTTTCGAGGATTTGTGATTGTTGGTTATATATGCATAGGGTTAGTTCTATCGAGGCTTTATGGCGAGATTTGAGTAAAGTAATTAATTGGGTGTTGCAGGATTGAGACGTGTTGTGTATGTTCTTTCTGGTTCGGGTGGCATGTTATCGTTCGATTTCCCCGTGGTTATGGCAATGCACTTTGAGTAAGTGATGTCGAATTTCGCATGATTATTGATTTTGAGCAAGGTGGCTTGGAGTATGTCATGTGGTCCAGCGGTTGGATGGGATCACGCTTTGCAACTGAGTTAGGTAGAGGTATGATCCTTGGTGTCAGATTAGTGTGATATGGTTTCACGATGTATATCAGGCTTTTAGCATGATGCGGAAATGGCAAGAGTAATGGCAGGATAGTCCTCTCATGTGAGTCTTCTCTATTTTATGAATTGAGCTCTTGGGATGTTGTTATTGAGTGCACGAGTTGCACAAGTTATGGATCTGGATGGTATTAATGCTGATCAGACGAATGGTTGTTGGTTTCTACGTGTTTCTTTCATCAGCGACACCATATGAAGGTGTATAAGCGAGGTTTTGTTTGATAAAAGGTTATTTACCGGTATTGGTTGTTATGAGCAGCGATTGGGATTATGAGTCATCGCTATGAGTGTTGAGTCATGCGGTATATTATGTGATTTCATCTTGTGTTACGGATATGGCTTGATACACCATGTTCAGACTATTTCAGCTTATAGTCGTGGAAATTGATCTTGTGAATGGGCTCAGAAGTGGAAATTTAGTTCTAAGGTTTATGGGTCAAGATCAGACTTCGAAATTTCAACTGTGTTGTGCTATTAGACCTATGTGGGCTAAGGTGACGTGGAATCACCTCTGAATATGTGCATGGTGGGTTACACGACAATTTTGGTGGTGTTTGGAACAACTCTAGGCACGTTCGAGGATGAACGTATGTTTAAGTGGGGGAGAATGTAACGACCCGGGCGGTCGTTCCGTGAATATTTTATTATTATCCCTGTTTTTGCCTTGTCATAGGTTAGTTATACTGTTTATGATGTGTTAGAGTTGGTAGGCTCAGAATCGGAATGGTTGTAGCAAGAATTTAGTCATTTAGTCTTTAAAAATAGCCTTATAGTTGGAAAACTCAACTGAGAGTTGTTGGTAAACGACCTCGGAATGCGTATTTTATGATTCGGATAGCTTCGTTAGGTGATTTGGGACTTAGGAGTGTGTTCAAAATATTTTTGTGATGTCCGGTGTAGAAGTTGGCTTGAATTGGTGAAAGTTAGTTTTTTGGTGATTTCCGGTCGGTAGTGCAAAATAGGCTATCGGGGTCGGAATGGAATTTCAGAAGTTGAAACAGGCTCGTAGTGTCATTTTGGATGTGTGTGAAAATTTTCAAGTCATTCGGATGTGTTTTGGTTGGTTTCGGCATCTTTGGTGGAATTTAGAAGTTTCAAAGTTCTTAGGCTTGAATTCGATGTGATTTTGGTGTTTTGGCATTGTTTTGAGTTGTTCGAAAGCTCAACTAAGTTTGAATGAGGTTATGGGATGTGTTGGCATGTTTGGTTGAGGTCCTGGGGCCTCGAGTGAGTTTCGGGGTGGTTTCGGACCATTTCTAGGCCATTTTTAGCTGCTGGTTTTTGGCTACAGCAGTGTGCCACGCGATCGCGGGGAATCGGTCCTGATTGCGATGAGTAAAATGAGAGAAAATGGCCAGTGAAGCACGATCGCGGAAGGCCTTACGCGACCGCGCAGAGGAAATTTTCTGCTGCCATGACCTGACTTTTGGAAGCTTATTGTAACGACCCGGCCGGTCGTTCTAAGAGTTTAGCCCCGTTTCCCCCGTTTTTGCTTCATTTTATGTTGTTCAGCTTCATTTATGTATGTTGGGTCGGTTGGTTCAGGTTCAGAGTGGAGCATTGCGGCAATTAGTCTCTCAAGGTAGCCTAATAGTTGAGAAAGTCAACTGAGAGTTGACTTATTGGTGAACGACCTCGGAATGCAAATTTTATGGCTCGGATGGCTTCGTTAGGTGCTTTGGGACTTAGGAGTGTGTTCAAAATATTTTTGTGATGTCCGGTGTAGAATTAGGCTTGAATTGGCGAAAGTTAGTTTTGGCGATTTTCGGTCGGCAGTGGAAAATAGGCTATCGAGGTTGGAATGGAATTCCGCAAGATGAAGCAGGTTCGTAATGTCATTTTTGTTATGTATGCAAAATTTCAGATCAATCGGAGGTGTTTTGGTTGGTTTCGGCATAGTTGGCGAAATTTGGAAGTTTCAAAGTTCATCGGCTTGAATTTGATGTAAATTTGGTGTTTTCGTGTTGTTTTTGGTGTTTCGAAGGCTCGACTAGTTTTGAATGATGTTATGGGATATGTTGGTATGTTTGGTTGAGGTCCCGAGGGTCTCAGGATTGATTCAGATGGTTAACGGATCGATTTTTTGTTTTGGAACTTCGCAGATTTTTTCTAGTTTTTGTTGCAGAGATTTAGTTCATCGCGTTCGCGGGTAGGAGGCCGCGTTCGCAAAGAGTAGTTTGGGGGAGTTGAGATTTTGTTCATCGCGTTCGCGAAAAGGAGGACGTGAATGCGAACGCGAACGCGGAGGTCTGAGTGAAGTAGTCATCGCTTTCGCGTTCAAGGGCACGCGTTCGCAAAGAAGGGTGGGGGTTTGGGGACCCCCAGGGGTTTTTGGTCTATGCGTTCGCATGGATGGTACGCGTTCGCGGTGGGCAAGTCAGGTAAGGCATCGCGTTCGCAATGGTTCTGACGCGTTCGCGTAGGGTTAAGAGACGGGGGATCTAATTTGTGCTTCACGAACACGGTCCTGGTGACAGTTCGCGGTGAAGAAAATAACTTGGGCAGAAAGCTTTTAAGTTCTAATTGTGGGTTTTTGGCCATAACTCAATATTCCATTAGAAAGCTCGGGAGAATAAGGAATTGGATGAGATTTTCAATGGGATTCTTGTGGTAAATGTTCTTCAATCATTTTTGGTTTAATTTCATGAATTTATCTTGATTTTCACCATGCAATTAGAGGAATTAAGTAGAGAATTTGGGAACAATGGGAGGAAAGATTTGGAAATTTATTTTGGTGATTTTAGTGGGCAATTGTGGTCTCACTTTAGTGCTCGTGGTATGTATAGAATCGTGAGAGGACGAGGGTTCTAATGATGTAAAAAATTTTGGATTCCGTGACGTGGGCCTGGGGCTCGGGTTTTGCCGAATTTCGAAATTTTTGTATAAATTGATAATTTTCGATTGGGTTGTGTTCCTTTAGTATATATTGATAATGCTAACTGGTTTTGGCTAGATTCGGAGCAATCGGGAGCCAGTTTGAGGGGCAAGAGCATAGCAGACTAATGTTGTGGCCCGGTAGAGGTAAGTAATGGTTATAAATCTTGTCCTGAGGGTATGGAACCCCAGACTGCATTATTTTCTCACTAAATTTGGAATGGCGCACATGTCGGATGATGAATAAGTGGTGCGTACTGATTTTTGGATTGGACTAGGTCCTCTCCGCAACAACTAATGAGTTGCGTATTTACTCAAAATCTTGTGTTAAATTATGTTCTAAAGATTTGTGAAATATTTGGGCTGTAAGCCGTGTTTGGGGCCTCGTGTCGATCTGTTTAGACCCTTTGAGGGTGTTTTACTGTTGTTTTCCTCACTACCTATTCATGGTTTTACTCAACATCATTATGCATACTGTTTTATTTGAAACTCAGCCTGATTTACACTACATGAGCATTAAAATGATATTTTCGGATCGAGTACCCCGTTCTTCTTCTTCGCCCGAGGGGCTTTTCGAGTGGTTCCACCGAGTGTGGCCGAGGGCCAAGAGTGATTGTGAGGATATGATACGCCACGAGGTGGCTTGATATTAGCGCTTGGGCTGAAGGAGCCCCTCCGGAGTCTGTACACACCCCCACTGAGCGCACCGAGTGCGAGTGATGAATGATTGGGAGGCATCAGTGGCTGTGAGGTGCTGAGTGATTGTGACGTGCTGAGGGATTGTGAGGCATGCCCGAGGGGCTGATTATGAAACATGTTTTTGCCCGAGGGGCTATTATGATTTTTCTTCAATCATTTGCATATCAAATCCTTTGTTTTAAAGTTGTAAAAATGTGCATTCTTTAAAGGACTTTTTATGAAGTTGATTGTTAAGACATGATGATTTCGTATATCTATGTTATACTATTGGAAAGTAAGGTTGTGTATATTGTGACTTGATGACATTGATTTTTGTGTTTCCTGCTACTCAGACCTGATTTATTTCATTACTACTAAGTTGGCGTACTCATATTACTCCCTGCACCTTGTGTGCAGATTCAGGTGTTAGGGAAGGTTGAGCTTTCTATCTGTTCCAGAGATCCTCGGAGGTTTGCAAGGTGGTTGCATGCGTCTGTATTCCTGCTCCCTCTCTTGTTTAATATTATAGAATTTGTTTTTATTGAGTTGTATATTTATGTAGATGCTCATGATCAGTGACTCCGGGTTCTCGGGGGTTGTATTTATTATTCATTATAGTTTTGACTGGTTTTATAATTGTAAAAAGGAAATTTTATGGGAAATCAATATAGTAAAGAGGTAAATGGGAGTTTATTATGATTTGAGTTAAGTTCTGGCTGGCCTAGTCCCATGATAGACGCCAACACGACTGACCTGGATTTGGGGTCGTGACATATTAGTATCAGAGCGTTAGGTTACATAGGACTCACCGATCATGAGCAGGTTTAGTAGAGTCTTGCGGATCAGTACGGAGACGTCTGTACTTATCTTCGAGAGGCTGCGGAACCCTTAGGAAAAATCTCACATTAATTCTTGTCGTGCGAATCCATTATATTCAACAAAGAGCATAACTCTTGAATTCCTTCCATGTATTCGAGCGCGCCTGAGAGTGCCTGGTATCAGCTGTGCATCGACGGCTTGTGGCTTCCATGGGTGAGATGTGATTTTGGCATGTTGGTAATGGGCCAGTCCGAAGGACTTGAGGCCGAATTTATTTTGTGGCTTGGTTGCTGAGATTTTCGTTGTGTGGGCACATGTAATTGGGGACTTGTATGTCCGTTCGTGTTCTTATTGATGAGAATTGGTGACTAGATGCCTATGTGGTAGGTGTGAATTGATGGTTAGGTGTGTTCAGGCTGTGAAATGTGTCGAAAGGATTGGCTGGAAATGTGGTAAGATTTATTGAGTGCTTGATTTCCTTCTATATTCAATATATGGCCTGAGTTGTGAGTATGTTGGAAGACTTCTCATGTCGTGTAGTTGTGGAATGAAGTGGATTTCTCTGTTGGGCTATGAGTTCCTGGCAATGTCTTCTGAGTTAATTGTTTACCCTACTAACGTTCATGTATTTGATTGACGGTGTATTCCAGCCGTATTAGCGCTCCTTGTTATTGTATTCATTATTGGTGTCCTGGCATATTCGCTTAGCCGGGAGTAGCATACTCAGTATCCGAGGATGGCATTATAATGATTCAGGGAGGAAAGGCTCTATGCCAATTCTCTGAGTGTGAATTTTGGCTCGGTTCAGTAGCATTCTTGGGAAAAGTGGTGTCCAGTGAGGTATCCATGTGGTCAGTCATGTAGGGGGTAGAGCTTCCAGAAGCTCGAGATTTCTGTGACCGCTGCTCCAGTGCTAGTTCTTCCATCGGCTTTAGATTCTTACCACGTATTGTGATGCCTCGAGGGTAGGCATTGTTGTGTTCAGATACAAGAAAGTGTAGTGATTGCTTGTTAGTTTTGGTCTTCAGAAGTGTATGAAGAGATAGCAGTTGAGGCTAAGAGGGCAGGGGTATCTCCTGCGAGTTGTCCTAGGGTGTGTTGTCCCTATGTAGTTCTATGATAAGTTCTCTTCAACCTGTAAAAGATATATGTTGTGATTGGAGTTCAGATCGCTTGTGGAAGTTGGCGTGGCTATTGCGATTGTGGATGCCAAATTGGCAATTGACTTGAGTGTTAGATGGTTTGGGTCATATAAGCTTATGAAGGATTTAGTTGAATCCCACCACAGCATGGTGGTAGTGATAATGTTTGGGCGTAGTCTTGGTTGTCTTGATCCTTGGCTCTGGGCTAAGTGGGGGAGTTCATTATCGATTAGTTGATTACATGATTATGTGTGGTATTGGTTTCAGTTCGAGGTATAGTGGTAAATCAGTTATGACCTGCAGGTATGGGGTCTGGGAAAGTCATGAGTAATGGAAATTTCTTCGATATAGGTTGTAGTGCACATGTTTGGGTAATTGGGTTCTATTGAATGATCTAGTGGAAATGGTAAAAGGTGTAGTGTGCGCAGTGTATGAATTTGCATGTGGTTTCCAGTGAGTGGATCACCTTCGTAGTATGTTAGTGTGCAAATGGGTCAGGTCGATTCTGTCTAATTGGTCGGTGTGATTGAGATTTACGTTAGAGGATGTTAAGACTTGCAGTATTCTACGTATCGGCACCAGGAAGGTGAAGGTAATGGATTTTGATTCGCAGGGAGTCCCTTCAGGGTAAGTAATTTGAATGTGGTACTCTTGGGGATATTTGAGGGAGTATTCGGCGGCTTATTAGCCTTAGACGGTATGGCTTTATGCTTGGGTAACGTGTGGTGAGTCGAGGTTGAAAATTGTGGTATTAAGGCAGGAAAAAGTATCAATTTGAAGGTAAGTTAGAAGAAACCTGGGTAAATAGAGCGACTTGGTACTAGGTCGGATCAACATGGTAAGGGATACGATTAGTTCTTTGAGTGTTCATATGGTGACGAGTTTTTCGGGTGTTTCTTAGCAATGCTCTTGGATTTTTGGTAGTCTGCGTAGTTTGGTTGAGATAGAAGAATTCGGTCCTGACGGGTTGGTGTTGCGCAAATGGGATTTCGGATAATTACGGATGGTTTCTACCGCGGTTGAGGGTGCATATTTCTTGTGGTGTATAGTGAGTTTGTCTCTAAATGGGATCCGATGAGAGTTCTTGTCTAGTTGGGTACGTAGTTGCTTGTGTCTTAGAAGGGACCATGGAGTTCCCGTATTTTTCCTAGGTTGGCATGGCGTGTGCGGTATGTTGGGTGGAGTTGAGATTTGCATATGTGAGGTCACGGTTCGGTTCTGGAAGGAATATAATAAATTCTTAGGCAGCATGGACAGTTTCACATAACTACGTAGATGATATCACTAATGGGTGCGACTTGATGAGGGTATATATTTAAGAAAGAGCAATGTGTGTGAATTAAGGGTACTTCACTGGTATCGCGACGCCCTATTGTTGGATCGACTGTTGATATTCAAGGTTGCTTGGTGAACAGAAGAATTATAGGGGTATTCCCCGTGGAATGAATGAGTATTTGGGATGTGTTATGTATTCGACCGGTGGAGTTGTGATCAAATATAATAATTCATACGTTTCCTGGACTTCGAGACTGAGAGTTCTCATAAACATCATATTGTGTGGTAATGGACTGTGGAGATGTGAGCTGAGCTAGTCGGATGTTAGCATGTACCATGATTCTGTCATTATGAACTTTTCGGTAAGTTGTCTATCTGTTGTGGGTGATCAAAGTTAATTTAGGGTCACTGGTAGGCTGATATGGGTACGTGTTCTGCACGGGGTTGGAATTGTTGGCTCGGAGTTCCTATTATTGAGAAAGGTACCATTCGATTGTGATTGATTTGTTCATGTTCTGGAGTGACTTATGAGTTACCCTTCGGTGTTGCGAGGAGTGGTGATTATTGGTTATATGAACATATGGTGCGGTTCTAATTGGGCTTTATAGCTAGATTTGAGTAAGGAAAGTAATTGGGTGTTGCGAGATTGAGGCGTGTTGGTTATATACCTTTTGTTTTGGGTGGCATTGTATCGTCCGGTTTCCCCCGTGGTTATGGCGATGCATTTTGAGTGCTTGATGTCGAATTTCGAGTGGTTATTGATTTTTTTTGGGCAAGGTGTCTTGAAATATTTCAAGTGGCCAGCGGTTGGATGAGATCACACAGTGTAGCAGAGTTATGTAGGGGTATGACCTTGGGTATCGGATTCATGTGTTTTTGATTTCTACGGTAGGTGTCAGGCTGTTAGTATGATATGGTGATGGTAATTGTTAATGGCAGGATAGTCCTCTCGTGTGGATCTTTTATATAATTTGATTTCATTGGGGAGTTGCTGATAAGTGCACGAGTTGCACAGGTTTTGGCTTCGAATTGTTTCGAGGTGTCATGTCTTCAAGGTGGTTGTGATGGATGAGAAGAGGTCATCATACCTAGAATGGATATTTTCGAAATTTTCTACAGCATAGTTGGAAGGACTTATATCAGGAGTCGGCTTAGAAATCTGCTATATTTCCTG
Source organism: Nicotiana knightiana (assembly GCA_005239525.1). Taxonomy (NCBI): domain Eukaryota; kingdom Viridiplantae; phylum Streptophyta; class Magnoliopsida; order Solanales; family Solanaceae; genus Nicotiana; species Nicotiana knightiana. Next base: position 204,022 of record ML395000.1, on the reverse strand, counting down.
TTTGGGAAGGGAGAGTTTCATGTCTGGTTGATCGGACGAATTGTTGTTAGTTCTACGTGCTTCTTTCATATTCGGCAGTATATGGAAGTGCTAGAGCGAGACATTTATTGATAAGAGGTGGTGTACCGGTATTGGGTTGTTCTGAGCAGTTATTGTGGTTAAAGAGTTCTTGCTATGAGTGTTTGAGTCACGCGGTGTATTATGTGATTTCATCTGGCGTGCGTATATGGCTTTGATTCAGCATGTTCAGGCTTGTTCAGTTTATAGTTATGGAAATTTTGATCTTACATATCATTTCAGAAGTGGGAATTCGGTTATAAGGTTATGGGCCAGGATTTGGATTTCGAAATTTCAGCGGCATTTTGCTACTGTACCTATACGGGATAGGGTGACGTGGGATCACCCCCGGGTATGTGCATGGTAAGCTACGTAATAGTTTGATGATGTTGGGGAACAACTCTTAGCACGTTCGAGGACGAACGTATGTTTAAGTGGGGGAGGATGTAAAGAACCGGCCAGTCGTTTCGAGAGTTTAGCCCCGTTTCCCCCGTTTCTGCTTCATTTTATGTGGTTCAGCTTCATTTATGTGTGTTGGGTCGGTTGGTTCAGGTTCAGAGTGGTCATGGAGGCAATTAGTCTCTCAAGGTAGCCTAATAGTTGAGAAAGTCAACTGAGAGTTGACTTATTGGTGAATGACCTCGGAATGCGGATTTTATGGCTCAGATAGCTTTGTTAGATGATTTGGGACTTAAGAGTGTGTTCAGAATATTTTTGTGATGTCCGGTGTAGAATTAGGCTTGAATTGGTGAAAGTTAGTTTTGGCGATTTTCGGTCGGCAATGGAAAATAGGCTATCGAGGTCGGAATGGAATTCCGGAAGATGGAACGGGTCCGTAATGTCATTTTGGTTATGTCTGCAAAATTTCAGGTCAAATGGAGATGTTTTGGTTGGTTTCGACATAGTTGGCAAAATTTGGAAGTTTCAAAGTTCATCGGCTTGAATTTTATGTAAATTTGGTGTTTTCGTGTTGTTTTTTTGTGTTTCGAAGGCTCGACTAAGTTTCAATGATGCTATGGGATATGTTGGTATGTTTGGTTGAGGTCCCGAGGGTCTCGGGATTGATTCGGATGGTTAACGGATCGATTTTTGGTTTTGGAACTTGGCAGATTTTTTCTTGTTTTTGTTGCAGAGATTTAGTTCATTGCGTTCGCGGGTGGGAGGCCGCGTTCGTGAAGAGTAGTTTGGAGGAGCTGAGATTTTGTTCATCGCGTTCACGAAGAGGAGGACGCGAACGCGAATGCGAACGCGGAGGTCTCAGTGAAGTAGTCATCGCGTTCGCGAAGAAGAGTGGGGGTTTGGGGACCCCCAGGGGTTTTTGGTGTATGCGTTCGCGTGGATGGTACGCGTTCGCGGTGGGCAAGTCAGGTAAGGAATCGCGTTCGCAATGGTTCTGACGCGTTTGCGTAGGGTTAAGAGAAGGGGGAGCCTGTTTGTGCTTCGCAAACGCGGTCCTGGTGACGCGTTCGCGGTGAAGAATAAGGAATTGGATGAGATTTTCAATGGGATTCTTGTGGTAAATGTTCTTCAATCATTTTTGGTTTAATTTCATGAATTTGTCTTGATTTTCACCATGCAATTGGAGGAATTAAGTAGAGAATTTGGGAAAAATGGGAGGAAATATTTGGAAATTTCTTTTGAAGATTTTAGTGGGCAATTTTGGTCCGATTTTAGTGTTCTTGGTATGTATAGAATCGTGAGAGGACGAGGGTTATAATGATGTAAAAATTTTCGGATTCCGAGACATGGGCCTGGGGCTCGGGTTTGGCCGAATTTCGAGATTCTTGTATAAATTTATAATTTTCGATTGGGTTGTGTTCCTTTAGTATATATTGATAATGTTAACTGGTTTTGGCTAGATTCGGAGCAATCAGGAGCCAGTTTGAGGGGCAAGAGCATAGCAGACTAGTGTTGTGGCCCGGTAGAGGTAATTAATGGTTATAAATCTTGTTCTGAGGGTATGGAACCCCGGACTGCATTATTTTCTCACTGAATTTTGAATGGCCCACATGTCGGATGACGAATATGTGGCGCGTACTGATTTTTGGATTGGACTAGGTCCTCTCCGTGGAAACTAACGAGTTGCGTATTTACTCAAAATCTTTGGTTAAATTATGTTCTAAAGATTTGTGAAATATTTGGTTGTAAGCCGTGTTTGAGGCCTCGTGTCGATCTGTTTAGACCCTTTGAGGGTGTTTTACAACTGTTTTCCTCACTACCTGTTGATGGTTTTACTCAGCATCATTATGCATAATGTTTTATTTGAAACTCAGCCTGATTTACACTACATGAGCATAAAAATGATGTTTTCGGGTCGAGTACCCCGTTCTACTACTTCGCCCGAGGGGCTTTTCGAGTGGTTCCACCGAGTGTGGACGAGGGCCAAGAGTGATTGTGAGGATATGATACGCCACGAGGTGACTTGATATTAGCGCTTGGGCTGAAAGAGCCCCTCCGGAGTCTGTACACACCCCCAGTGAGCGCACCGAGTGCGAGTGGTGAGTGATTGGGAGGCATGAGTGACTGTGAGGTGCTGAGTGATTGTGAGGTGCTGAGGGATTGTGAGGCATGCCCGAGGGGCTGATTATGAAACATGTTTTTGCCCGAGGGGCTATTATGATTTTTCTTCATTCATTTGCATATCAAATCCTTTGTTTTAAAGTTGTAAAAATGTGCATTCTTTAAAGGACTTTTTATGAAGTTGATTTTTAAGACATGATGATTTCGTATATCTATGTTATACTATTGGAAAGTAAGGCTGTGTATAATGTGACTTGATGACATTAATTTTTGTGTTTCTTGCTGCTTAGACCTGATTTATTTTCATTACTACTGAGTTGGCGTACTCACATTACTCCCTGCACCTTGTGTGCAGATTCAGGTGTTAGGGCAAGGTGAGTTGTCTATCTGTTCCAGAGATCCTCGGAGGTTTGCAAGGTGGATGCATGCGTACGCAGTCCTGCTCCCTCTCTTGTTTAATATTATAGAATTTTTTTTTGTTGAGTTGTATATTTATGTAGATGCTCATGACTAGTGACTCCGAGTTCTCGGGGGTTGTATTTATTATTCAGTATAGTTTTGACTGTTTTTATAATTGTAAAAAGGAACTTTTATGGGAAATCAATATAGTAAAGAGGTAAATGGGAGTTTATTATGATTTGAGTGAAGTTCTGGCTGGCCTAGTTCCATGATAGGCGCCATCACTACTGGCCTGGATTTGGAGTCGTGACACTTATATCTTACAATCTATAAGGAATTTGGAGATGATACAAAAATAAAAGTTGTAGCTCTTTGTGTTTAGTTTCGTAAAATTAAACCATTCGTCATTTTGAGTTGTTTCTAAAGAGTTATGGTTTATACACTACAGCCTGTCCGAGAAGAGTTTGGAAATCGTATTGTGTGGCATAGTGCTGACTTTGGTGGCTTATATCTCGTAATATATAAGAAATTGAAAAATTATCAAAGTATGAATGTTGTAGACCTTCGTGTCTAGTTTTCAAAAATTTACACTATCTGCAATTTGGAGTTTTGTACAAAGAGTTATGACCATTATACTAGAGGTTATCTGGAAGAGCTAGGCAGTTGTTCTTCGCGACCGCGAAGGAAAAATTTTGGGCTGAGAAAAGTTGTGCTTCGCGATAGAAAAGTAATTACCGCGATTGCGATGAACAAATACATGGGCAATATTTAAATAAACCCTCCGCGACCAATACCCACTTTTTCACTATTGTTGAACGGGAAAAGAGCTTTGAGGCGATTTTGAAGAGAGGAAATCAATGTTCTTCATAGAGGTAAGGATTTTGGACCCTAATACTCGATTATATGTGATTAAGGATCAAATATCAGTGTTTAATTCATGAAAATCAGTAGAAAAAAGGTGGAGTTAGGGCTTGAGATTTTGAGACCTTTAGGGATCGATTTGAGGGGTCAAACGAACTCCGATTTTAGCGTTCTTTATATGTACGGACTCGTGAGATGATGAAGGACATTTTGGTATAAGATTTGTCGAGTTCCAAGGCGCGGGACCGGGGGTCGGGTGTTGGCTAATTTCGGGTTTTGAGCTAAATTTGGTACTTTTCAATTGGAATTCATTTCTTAAACATAATTTGATGATAAAAATCTGAACTTGGTAGATTTGGAGCGCTCGAAAGTTGATTCGAGAGGCAAGCGGGTTGCAGAGTAGCTTTTTGGGCTAGTTTGAGGTAATTAATGTTTTTAAATTCTGTCCTGAGGGCATGAAACCCCGCAATTTACATTCTTTCACGGATTTTGGAATGCAAAGATTGGAAATTTGGAAATATATTCCTTTCAAGGCAACTATTGAGTTGCAAACCCGATTTTAAAGCCTATGCTTAATAGTATTGATATATTTTGATATAATTTGGGCTGCAAGACATGTTTGAGGCCTGGTGCCGATCTGTTTACCTCTTGGGGACTGTTTTTACTATTTTCCTCACTTGATATGTTATGATTTCACTCAGTCTTTTCTTGATAATTGTTTTGACACTCAGAGTATTTGATATTATTTCTTGAAAAAAATGAAACATTGTTTTGGGTCGAGAACCTGGTATAATGATGGTCCGAGTGGCATGTTGAAAGTGTCTGGCTGAGTGAGGCTACGGGTCAATATTGTGAGGATGTTATGGTACAAGAGAGGCCGAGGGCAAATATTGTGAGTGATTTATACCATGATATGGCTGGTCGAGGGCCAATTTTGTGATTGATTTATGCCATGATGTGGCTGGCCGAGGGCCAATATTATGAGTGATTTACGCCATGATGTGGCTTGTTATAGTGCTTGGGCTGTAGGAGGCCCTCCGGAGTCTGTACATCCCTAGTGAGCGCAGGTACCTACTAAGTGTGAGTACGCCCGCGGGGCTGATACTGAGTGACTGTGAGGTTGCCTGAGGGAAATTGTTACGAGAAATTATTTTGGCCCGTGGGGCAGATTTATCATTCTTTTACTAAGTTTTTGACTACGATTCACTTTGTTTTTCAAACTGATTTTACTCAGAGTTTTATATATTGAAATTATAATTGTTTCAAAGGATTTCTTGAAATAGTTTTCGAACTTATGTGTTTGATGAATACTTTATGGTGACTTGGTGTTTTACTATTTTTGTGAATTGGTGTATCTGTACTTTGTGTTTCGTATTTCTCAGACTATGATTTATTTTCATTACTACTAAGTTGGCGTACTCATCATTGCTCCTTGCACCCCTGTGTGCAGATCTAGGTACTGGTTCGAAGAAGTAGCTGTCTTCATTCGTATTCAGCATCTTACGGGATTTCGAGGTAGTTGTTCAGCGTCCGCAGCTTCTTCATTTCCCTTCCTCATATAGTATTAGCATTTGATTCATAGATACTTATTATGACATTTGCAGAGTTAGTTTATTTTCTTAGATGCTCGTGACCATGTTGACTCCAGTCTTGAGAGAGTTGTTTAGACTGTTAAATTATTATTAGGGCGTAAAGACTTAAAGAAATTATTTTATGCTTTGTTGTTGCTTGTTATTGATTATCGAAACATTATAATAGAACGGATGGGTAGTTATGTGATGGTTGGCTAGCCTGGTTCTACGATAGGCGCCATCACAACCTGTTAGGATTTAGGGTCGTGACAAATAGGCACACGGTCGAATGTGTGAATGATCCATTATATCTTCCTATGTCCATATTCAATCAACCAGGCCGATGTTCTAAGGATGTTAGAAAGATAAGTTTGAGTGATATGGAATACAAGTCAACTACACTTCATGTGTTGCTAAATTGTCCCGAAGTTGTACCATTTCTCAAGTAAGTATTGATTTAGTAGTTATCAAAACATAAAATTTACTGTGATTACATCTCAATGCAACTACTAAAAATATTTGATGTGTCACAGTCACATCGTGGTTCAATTTGGCCATGATGCTGTATATACGAGATTTGATACGTGGTTCAAACAATTTGTAAGTTTATCCTTATAATATTCTAACACTATGTAGGTAAACAATGTTTGGAAGTTATGCTAACATATGATTTTTTTTACCAATATGTAGGTAAATCATCCAAATAATGGTGTAAGTCAATTTTTGAAAGATATATCTTGGGGACCTATGCTTCAAGTCACAACAATGTCTAAGTACGTTGTGAATGGTTATAAGTTTCACACATAGGATTGCTCTAAAAATAAAAATAGCAACAACAGCGGGGTGTGGGTTCAAGGTGGTGATGGCAACCAAGTTGGAGATATTGATTATTATGGTGTGCTCAATGAAATAATAGAACTAGAATATACAGGTTGGCCATATAAGAAATTGATACTCTTTAGATGCAAGTGGTTTAACCCAAATCCAACAAGAGGTACAAGAGTACACAACCAATACAACATAATTGAGGTTAATCATACGAGGGAGTATGATCGCTATGATCCTTTCATAATTTCACATAACGTTAGGCAAGTGTATTATGCTTATTAACCATTGCGGCGGAATAAGTCCGACTGGTGGGTTGTATTAAAAACTAAGCCTGTAGGTAGGATGGAAGTCGGGAATGTGTTAGATGTTGCATATCAAAACGATATCTCCACTGTTTACCAAATAGTGGACGAACTTTTAGAAAATGATTTGGAACATTTGAACACATATTGGAAGAAGTTGATATAAATGAAGTAATAATTATAGAAAATGAAGAAGAAAAATCAATTGATGAAGCTCAAACTAGTGAGGAAGAAGAATTCTCGGATGAGGAACAATACGTCGATGAGCTTTAAAAAGTTAGTTTCTTTAATAACTCTCGTTTTATAGCTAGTTTCTTATATGTTTCAATCTAAATATGTATTATATTATGCAGATGATAGGCAAGGGTCGAGGTAACAATGACCCTACTGGTTCTCGGGGTTGAGAAAAGACTAGGAAGGGAAATAGGAGGGTAGAAGATAATACTCCATCTTTTCCACCCTCTTCAGAGATGTCTATGCCTGTGCCTATGTCTTATCCTCCACCCCAGGGCTATTCTGAGTTGCCACAGCATCACGAGCCCTACACCTTCGTACAGACACTAGGTCTTTCATCACAGGGCCATAGGACTATACGTCCGACATAGAGTCCAGCTGCCTCACGACCACGTGGATCGCAGCCATTTGCATCACATGGATCGCATAAATCCATGTCATATCCACATGGATCACATCCATCCATGTAACAGCCACTCGGGTCACAACCACTTGTGGTCCATCTAGCTATGTCGCAGTCACATGGATCACAACTATCTTCATCAGCGGCCACATCTATTTCAGGCCTTCACCTGCGAAATAGTAGCTCTGACCACCCTAGACCTTCCACACATGCCTCGGATATACATGATTCGGATGGTGATGCTGATGATGGAGAGGAGGTGCATTATGATCAGTATGGCAGGATCATCATAGTCCCTGAGGGTGATGGGTAAGAGTTATTTGTTATTTTTACGTTTATTGTTTTGTACAGTTTGTACAATAGGATATTAATGTGTTTATTTGTTAAATTGCATGTTCATCCCGAGTAATATTACTATGGGAATAATCACCAAATCCACCAGAAAGATTTATAATAGCCCTTATGTGACTTGGAGTGAATTCCCATTCTCGCTGAAGGAGCAAACTTTCAATCAATTTAAGGTATACATGTTCTTTTAAGTAGTATAATTATTTATATTTATGATATTTCCATATAATAATTAACTTTTGAAATCAGAGCAAGTGTGTATGGGAACACCGCTATAGCGCGGAAGTGGCTGCAAATTTTAATCACAAAGCTCGCAAGCGGTTGTCGCACAGTTTCTCCAAAGCTAGACAGTTGAACCAGAAGCCTGACTGGTTGCTTCAAAATTTATGGGAGTATTTGCAAAGGAAATGGATTACCGCAAAGTTCTTAGAGAAGGGAGAAAAAGGAAAGAAAGCTCGCACATCTGAGAATGGAGGCTCCTTGCACACTGGAGGTGCGATCAGCCTAGGGACAATAAAAAGAAGATTGATACGTAAGTGCTTAATTTATTTTAATTTTCAAAGTATATCTATTATGTTTATTAACTAAAATTTATGAGTTTTCAGGAAAAGAAGTTGAGGAGTCCAATGAACCAAGATGAGCTATTCAAGGAGACTCATATTTTAAAGAAGAAGAAAGAGACGGATCCAGAAAGGTGGGTCGAGGGCCGAGCCTCGACTGTACATGTAAGTTTTCACTTTTCATTAAGTATTTTGATGTACTTTTATATAAATTTTGAAATACTAATTCAATGTAATTTTTCTAATAGGATCGCTTCACAGCAGACGTGGAGGAATTCATACGCAGTCAGCCACCTAATGAGTTGGGCAAGCCAATCCAACCTTTGAACGAGGATGCTGAAAGAATATGGATGGAGGCTGCTGGCGGTCCAAAATGGGGAAAGGTATACGGGCTTCCTACTAAGAAATTCCATCACTATAAGTGTGGAATGCAAGGAATATGAACTTCCTCGCAAGTCGAGCAACTTCATGGGTAGAGCCTCTCTGATATTTGGGAGAGTGTGACAAAGCTCACATCCGAGCTAGAAGCGGCCAAGGAAAGAGAAAAGCTTAGAGATGCTCAGTAGCTTGGCATGCAAACTCAGTCCTATGGCATAGAAGCTCAGCTCAAAACTCTCCTAGCTTTTGGAGCTTTTCCGATTCCCCGGTCTCGTGAGTCACCGCCAGAGGCTCGACTTGAACGTGAGCGTTCCTTCGGTCCTCCCCGTGCTCGTTCCTCCCGTCCTCCCCGTGATGGTTCTTCCCATCCTCGACAAGTATACCCTTCTCTATACCGTCTTGTAAATGAAAGTTCATCACACGGTGATGATAATGATTTTGTACAAAACACTCATTGACTTTTATATACTTTGAACTAGACAAATAGAACCGGTTTTGAACTAGTTCTAATAAGCGTTAACTTAGTATTGTTAGTTTAATTTGTTAGTTCTATTGAACTTTAATTTGTTGGTTTTAATGTGTTTTTTTTGAATTGCGTTGTTGTTTTATTGTTGTTGTTGTTGGGTTGTTGTTGAGATTTTAGTATTGCAATTGTATTGTATGTATTGAATATTGTTATTTAGAGATTTTGGTATGCTGACAGGTGGTGTAGCTGCCAAAACAAGCATTTTATGCCAAAATTATTACCCAGAAAAGCGACCAACTTACCTATAAAAATTTTTTCTAAAAATTAGCGACCAAGGTTGGTCTCTTTTGTCTAAAAAAGAAATTAAAAAATTAAATTTTGGCGACCAACTTTGGTCGCTAATGAACCCAAATTTTGATATAAGCGACCAAAGTTGGTCACTACTTTATTAAAAAAAAATCCTGGAAATTAGAGACCAGCGTTGGTCGCTTATATACAAAAAAAAAAAAATTAAAAATTAAAAATAAGCTACCCAAGTTGGTCGCTTATGAACCTAAATTGTTAAATATATATATTTTAAAATAATATAGATTTTAATTTAGAGACCGATGTTGGTCGCTAATTTTTAAATTATAATTTTAAAAAAAATATCGTAATTTATATATACAGACCAACTTTGGTCGGTATATTTATATTATTAAAATATTGTACCGACCAAAGTTGGTCGCTATTAAGTTTACACTGAACATTTGGTCCTTTTACCTTAGCAACCAAAGTTGGTCGTTAAGGTAAAAATACCGCCAATATATCTACCAAGCGTGTTTGGACGCGTTTTGGTTGGTATATTGAGATAAGAGACCAACTTTAGTCGCTTTTTGTGGTCGCTAATTAGTGAATTTCTAGTAGTGACCCGATACTTCAGTCCATGTATCGACCATGCTCACAGGGCCCAAAGTAACATGGTTATCACCTGACTCCGAAGAGACAAATCCTCATCCAAGCGCAAAAAGGAGCTTGATAGCTCACTCATAATCAAATATCCGTTCATTATGTCTTCTGTGCTATAATGTATTTCGTTCGCACTATCTTACTTCTCGTGCCACGATCGCAGTCCAAAATAAGTATCCAAATATAATATGTATGATAGCGACACATCAACCATTTGCAGGGTCTGTTTCGAGGAGGAGAAGAAACTGCAGTGAAAAGATTAAGGACAAGCATAGATGAATCTAAGAATGAAGTAACTTCAGTTACAAAACTTCAGAACAAAAATCTGGTCACGCTTTTGGGCTCTTGCTACAATGCAACGGAAAATATTTTAATATATGGATATATGCTAGGTAAAAGAACAAAATAAAATACAAAGGAATCTTGGGGACCAAGTGTTTAACCCAAAACTAGATTTTACGATCAAAACTAATATTAGGAAAAAATAGGGTTACTGATAACCAAAATTACTTCACTTTCTTGGTATTCACAGAATAGAAAAAATAATAAAAATAATAAGTAAGGAAATAAAGTTTATTTTTAAATGTTAATCTCTCCCAGAATTGCGGTTTGAACACTTGAATCGAATAAAATAAAAGACTGATTGTAAATATAGAAAAATATTCAGATGCCTTTACAAATTAGGAATGGGTCCTTATATAAGAACACGTAATTATAACGGTTTCCTACTTAATTCTGGCTCGTTAATAACATTAATTGCTTTGATTGCCCATTACTATATTGAATTGTAACGGCTATAATAATAACTGAGAATTTTCCGTAATCAAGATCAATGACGATTTCCCTGCCTTATTTATAACGGATTCATGAATCTTCCTCTTTTATTATCCTCATTCATCTCGTGCCTATTTTTACTTTTCTAGCTATTAGGGTCGGTACCTCTTCTGATGAAACACCACGGGTGTTCCATTCGTGCCTTTTTGGTTTCTTTTATTGACTCAACTTAAAGTGCCACTTGTCATATCGATGATGGTCCACGTGTCATGCTCTTTTTCTACCAATACAAATAGTTCCCCCACTTTTTGAATATTCTCAACTGAATATTCGGGAATTGGTAAGTTCTTATGGAGGAAATATCCCGCCGTCTTTTCCCGATTATCATAATGCCTTCTTCAGAATCGATGAGACATACATCATGTCCTTGTAATGTTCAGGATGTCTCATTGTAATTGGTTCTGTAATTTCAGCAACTTTTTAGGGTTTTTCTGCGGCTGCATCAGTCACGAAATGACGATTCTATGATGACAGTTCTTAATGATCATCTCGGATGACTGTTGTTTTCCCCTATAAATACCCCATCCAACTCAACTTTGAAAATTTCCTTCTTCTTTCTTGCATTCATATTTTTAACTTCTCTTTTAGTTCTTGTTCTTTCTCATGTATCTTCACCATTAAATAACTTCTCTAGTAGTTCTTCTTCTTTCTTACGTATCTTCACCATTAAAGATGTCTTCTCGTTCATTAAATCCTCCTTCATCACAGACCCTCGTAAGGTAGTGATCGTTGATGAATTCCCTCCCTCTACTACCCTTGCTAGGAATAGGAGAGGTGGCAGACTACGTAGCTTAGGTTCTTTGTCTACTTGTAGTTCTACTCTTCTTCCTCAAAGTGGTTCTACCAAACCCTCATCTCCTAGGGCTAGAAGTTCCATAACTCCTAGTTCAGAGGGAGAGACCATAATGGGCCCATGCGAGAACCCGTTGTTTCTGAGGTTGTCCCACAATAATTCTCTTTTGTATCATATCGTGAAGCTATGAGGAAATAAGTTTCTTCCATAGCGTCTCTTAACCCTGCTGATCATTATCCACGCTTGATTACTCCTGGCCTCCTTTCCTTGGTTTGACGTGAATGTCACTGGGAAATCTGATTTTCCAGTATGACCCCTAGTGCTGATGATAGAATCACCTCCTACCAAAGGTTATTCTTTTGTTTACACCTACCTTTTAACCTTAGGGTTTACCCTTCCTATTGATCACGTGATCATTGAATTTTTCCGTTATTTCAATATTTGCCTCGGTCAAATAGATCTATTTGTCTGGAGGGCAGTTGTTTGCCTTCTCTACTTGTCATGATTAGTTTCCGGCCCTTTTACTTTGCGTCACTTACTCCACCTATACTTCCTAAAAAAATTTCGTGAAGGTATTTTTTCCCCCTCGTGGCGAGAAGTACAATAGTTTTAGTCATCCCCGAGGATGACCGTGACCGTGGCTGGTACGCTTGGTTTGTTGTTGTTTCCACTCGTGAATTAGTGGTTGATGAGAATATGCCCTTCCCTAAGAAGTGAAACTTTGCACATGAGTATTCCCCCCCCCCCCTTTATTTGTTTGATTCCCTTGACGTTTTTATTTTCATATATATATATATATATATACATATGTTCATTTTACAGCAACCATGGAATTGTTCGCAAAAATTCCTGACTTCTGTGATTGGGTAGAGAAAATGTCAACTGCTGCTCCCATGGACAAGAGATCTTGGAAATTTCTTTCACAGAAACTTGGAAAAGTGAACACTCGCGGTATACTTTTATTCCCACGGTTCTCCTTCTATCTGTTCATCCTTTTCTTTTCCTTTAATATTATTTTTTTTTTCTTTTTCCATTTTTTAGGGCTTGCATTCATGGCATCAGCCCCACTTCTATTCCTTTTGCTAGGCTTTCTGTTAGCTCTGCACAGGAACAAATTTTAAGTGCGTATTCCTCTAAGAGGAAAAATGTTGAAGCTCGTGGCTCTGAAGATGAATAAAATAATGAAAAAGGTTCCTTAGTGAGGAAACCACGAGTCAGAAGGAGCATGGTTTCAGATAATGAAGCCTATGTTTCTCAGGAGCCCTCTATTCCTTTTAACCCTGTTGATGAGCTAGAGAGTGTCCACTTGGATATCTCTGGTGAAGATGTTAGTCATTTTGATAAACCCTCCTCAAGTCTCGTTAACAGATTCATTGCCCAAAGATTTGAGGTTGAAGAAGATTTTTGCCCTGTTTCAGAGGAGCCACCATTTGCCTCTCTTCCGATGACTTTAGTTACCCTCGTTGCCAATCCTCCTGTTTCTTCTGCTTCCTTGCCTTGCCTACAACCACCCAGTTGTTGTCCCTGATGCTGCTTCTCGTGAAGAAGTTAAGCTTTCTAGCATTAGACAGGGCATGAAGAAGGTTTTAATTGAAGCCACTGATGGTGGAAATCTATTGAAGAAATCAGGCCAAGCCGAGTTATGGTTTTACTTGGTCCCGTGGAAAGCAAGAAACTTGAGTCTCATAGCTCCTTCACTTTGATGAATGATATTATTTATTCAGCCCTCAAGGTATATTTTTTCTTTTTTTATTTTCCTTTCCTTCCTTTCATGTTTGTAACTCCTCTTCCTTGTCTTTTTATAGATCAATTTGACAGGTACGGAGCTTATGATGAGGATTTCCTAGAGTGATCAACAAGTGATAGAATTGCACACCGAGGCTGATAATTGGAGGGAGCAATTTGAAAGCCTCCAACTAGAGAAATATGTTCTTGCTGATAAGAAGGGAGCTCTAGAATAACAACTAAATATTACACCCATCGAATTAGCGATTTTGAAAGCTTCCTTCAATCAAGTTAAAAAAAGCCGAGGATAGATTTGAATCCTCCTTCGCTGAACATCACTCAAAGAAAATTGAAGAAATCAGAAGCTTGAAAGAGCTCTTTAACCAGAAGGAGGTGTATGCGGGTCATTTGCTGCAGATGCTCACCCAAGCTCAAGAAGATTTCTGTGTCTCATCTGACTAGATTCAGCTCCTTGAGAGTTCTCTTACCCCTTTGAAGGCATCCTATGAAACTTAGGAAGTAGAGAAAGAAGAGTTGAGGGTTGAAATTGAGCAATGAGAGAAGGAATACGATGCTCTTGAAGACAAGTTAACTCTTGATGTTAGCTGGGCTTTCTTGAACACCCGTTTCGAGACTCTAACTGAAGCTAGCAAGGAGGGTTTTGACCTCAATGCTGAAACTGCAAAGGTTAAAGAAGCGTTTGAACAAACTTAGCAACGTCAAAGCTTCTCAATACCCAAGGATGAAGGTTCCAAAGGTGATGGAGATAGACTTACTCCTGGTGAAGCTGATACTCAACCTTAGTCTTCTCAAGTTGATCCCTCTACCTCTGCGAATGATGCTCATTAGTTTTTGCCCTTTTGTTTTTGAAAGTGACTTGACTTGTGTTGGTTTTGTTAAAACTCTTTTCTTTTGTTTTTGAGTTAGTTTTTGGGTAATTTTCCTGCCCATGTTTATGGGAAAATGATATAAATATCTTTTTGTTGCATATTAGGCTTTTTGTGCTCTTTAAGTTCTTGAGCTTATACTTTCATTAAAAATGCTTCAATAAACCGCGTCTCTAATATGCACGGGTCTTTTATAAAAGAGGGCCCTTTTATATTAACAACACTAATGAAGATGACGTCTCATCTTCATATTGGTGCAAATATATGAAATATGAAGTTATTTGAAGAAGTTTTATTATTTGAACTTTCAAATAAGTATTCTCATACAACATTTTCACAACTACTTTCCTTATAGCAGGTTTACAAGTACGGGTGTATTTTTCTATTATTAAATATATGGCCTTAACCTAGAAGCTCGTAGGAGCATTCTATAGGTTCTTCAACTCTCTACTGCCCATTCTTTCCGCGAGGTTTAATGCTTTTGAAAATTTGACATTTTCTTCAAAGTTTCTATAAGGTTTCCACTTCGGCTAAGCTATGCTTTTGTGGTGTACATATTCTTTCCTTGTGTACTCTTCCATATGCATAGTCTCTCCAATGTTTGAGCATTGAAGCATGAGATCTCGAGCACTAGATTAAATCCTTACTTTTTGTCCTTTTCCTGAAAAAGGAAATACGTACGAGACTCGGAGGTACTTTTTTAGATGATGACTACTTAACCCTTGCCATAAGAAATGTTGTAATCTATACCAAAACTAATTAACTATTCCGCTTGTCTTTTGGGTCTAATGTCATCATTTGGTAGGGGCTATGCTATTGCCTATCATCTAAAATGGTTAGTAAAACTTAAATGAACAAAGTAAAAATTGAACTTTCATGATACCTAGCCCTGGGTATTAACTTCTTCAGAAGTAATACTTCTTCAAATGGACTGCATTCCAGTGGGATGGTAACATCTTGTCGTCCATAGTGTCCAACTCGTATGTCCCTTTTTCCAGCAATGCCTTTAACTCTATATGGGCCTTCCCAGTTTGGACTCAACTTTCCTGTGTTCGCCGCTTGTGTTGACCGGAACACTTTTTTCAGGACGAAGTCCCCAATTTTGAAATACCTCAGGTTTGCCTTCAAGTTATAGTATTGTTCAATCATCTTCTTTTGATCCTCCATTTGAATTAATGTTGTTTATCTTCTCTCTTCCGCAAAATTCCATGTTTATTAGAAGTTCTTCTTATTTTGTTGCCTCAGTAGTATGCGTGTACCTTGTACTTGGTTCCCCTATCTCCACTGGGATTAAAGATTCCATTCCATATATAGGAATAAATGAAGTTTCTCTCGTGCTAGTTTTTGCCGCCGTTCGGTAAACCCATAATACACCCGGTAGTACTTCTTGTCACTTGCCTTTTGATTCTTCCAGTTGCTTCTTTAAGTTGTTGATGATAACCTTATTTGTTGACTCAACTTGTCTGTTAGCCACTAGGTTGTAAGGTGCAGAAGTAATTCATTTAATTTTCTAACTTTTGAAAAGTCAGTAACTTTCACACCTATGAATTGGGGCCCCGTTATCACAAACGATTTCTTTTGGGACTCCAAATTGATATATTATATTTCTCCAATTGAGGTCAATAGCTTCCTTTTCTCGCACTTGTTTGAAGGCACCTGCTTCTATCCATTGTGAGAAATAATCGCTTAGAATTAACAGAAACCGTACATTTCCCTTAGCTTGAGGCAATAGTGCTACAATATCCATTCCCCATTTCATGAATGGCCATGGGGATATAACTGAATGTGGCAATTCCTCTGGTAGATGCATATTATTAGCATAACGTTGGCATTTATCACACCTTGCTACAAAATTTTCTGCTTCATCTTCCATTT
The DNA here is from genome assembly GCA_005239525.1 of Nicotiana knightiana. Classification (NCBI taxonomy): domain Eukaryota; kingdom Viridiplantae; phylum Streptophyta; class Magnoliopsida; order Solanales; family Solanaceae; genus Nicotiana; species Nicotiana knightiana. The sequence continues at coordinate 188,033 of ML395000.1, read as the reverse complement.
TTGGCCAATAGTTCCCGGTCTTATTAGTATGTTTACCAACGATCTTCTGCTGGCATGATTACTGTAATGACCCTTATGTAATTCTCTCACTACGTATTCTATTTGTGAAGGTCCAAGACATAATTCTAAAGGTCCACCAAATATTTTGTGATACAAATTCCTTCGTATCAAGCAATACTGAGCAGCCTTTAACCGTAGCAATTGGGATTTCTTTTTATCCTCGAGCAAAATTACATACTGCAAAAAGTTCACAAACTCATTTATCCAAACTCAGGTTAAATTATTGAAATTTACCAAATTATTGGTTTGGTCAAGGGCCGAATGAAATAAGTGTACCACAACAGCATTTTCTGCATTTGTTGCATTAGCGACGGATGCGAAATTTGCCAATGCGTCTGCTTCTGCATTTTCCTCCCTGGGTATTTGTACAGCTTTCCATGTTTGGAACTGTCTCAACAATTCTCGTACCTTTTCAAGGTACTGTTGCATTCGCGTTTCTCTTTCCACATAAGTTCCTTGCATTGATTGACTACTAGATGGGAGCCACTTTTTATTACGATTTGTTCAACACCAAGCTCTCTTGCGAGCTCCAACCCTGCAACCACAGCTTCATACTTTGCCTCATTGTTAGTGGGTAACATTTTATTGCCTGCCCTATGATTTCACCTGAGGAAGGAATTAAAACAATTCCCAAATTAGATCCTTTAGCATTTAAAGAACCGTCAGTAAACAAGGTCCAAGTTCCCCGATTAGCTCCGGTAATTTTCGTAGCTCTTTTTCTGCTTTAGGAATCATGCTTGAGCTAAATTCTGCTACGAAATTTGGTAACACCTGAGACTTTATAGCAGTTCTAGGCTGATATATAATATCATATTCACTACGCTTTATAGCCCATTTAGCTAACCTTCCTGATAATTCTTGATTATGTAATATATTCCTTAGTGGAAAAGCAATTACAACAGAAATAGGATGACATTGAAAGTAAGGTCGTAACTTCCTTGATGCAATAATTAAAGATAAAGCAAGTTTTTCTAGGTGAGGGTACTGTATCTCAACATCTAGTAAATATATACTAACATAATAGATCGGAAATTGTTTACCTTTGTCTTCACATACCAGTACCGCGCTTACCGCCACTTCTGACACAGCTAGCGGTGCTTATCGGGCCGATTGGGTGGATAATTACACTTAACGGTTCGGCTTAACGGTTATTGAATTATAAGTATAGTAATCTGTTAGCCATCCAATAAGACCACATGCGGATCGGTATCGGATTAACAGTTATCGGGCGGTTATCGTGTGGCTTATCGGCTAAACTAAATAAAAAAAATTGAACAATCATTCAATCAATACCAAGACTATACATACTGTCATTACACATATTAACCAAATTTGTAAAACCAGAACAACATATTCGTTCAGTAATCAGTCAAACTTTCAAAAGGACATTCATTTATAATCAATCAAAAGGCAAAAGCTGAGCCTTTGCCCTCAAAGCTCTGACGCTTAACTTAGCTAGAAACTGTAATTCGATTCTATAATATGCAAACAGATAAAGGTACAACATGTGGGAAAAATCAATATTCATATAAAACTGGGCAACCACCTGTAATTGAATCAAGAAGTTCTAAAAAGAATAGTAATATAGAAACAACAATGGGAATGAAAGACAGATAAATAATGGTACTTTATATACATAGGGAAAAAAGTTTAAATATAAAATTTTTTAACGGGTTAACGGTTTACCTGATAAGAAAATTGAATAATCTGCTCCCCAAATTGTTAAGCCATTAATTATAAATCTCAATATGATCTCTATCCATTACCCCGATAATCCGATATCAATAAGCCAATAAGCCATCGGTTTGGTTCGGTTAACAGTTTCAATTCGATTTTGGACAGCCCTAGACACAGCAAGGTGGATGAGAAATATCTCCCCAACTTATGGCTTTGCTAACATGGGCGGTTTCGACAAGTATGGCTTTAAATCCTTCAGAGCTTGTTGAAATTCGTCAGTCCTTCAAACTGATTTTACTTTTTCAATACTGAAAAGAACTTAAAGCATTTTTCCAATGATTTGGATATAAAACTTCCTCGAGCCGCTACCCTACCTGTTAATCCCTGTACTTGTTTCTTGCTCATGAGTACATCAGGTATTTCTTCAATAGCTTTGATCTGCGCAGGATTTACTTCAATACCACTGTTAGAAACAAGAAAGCCCAAAAATTTACCTGAAGCCTCGCCAAAAAATGTATTTTTTCCGGGTTCAACTTCATGTTGTACTTGCGGAGAATTTGAAGGTTTCAGCCAAATATTGAAAATGGTCCCCTTCCTGTGTTGACTTGACCGACATATCTTCTATGTAGACCTCCATAGATTTTTCCAAGTGTTCTTGAAACATTTTGGTCACTAGTCTTTAATATGTTGCTCTAGCATTTTTCAAACTTTATAGCAATATATCTTCCTGTCTGCGATAAATGAGGTCTTTTCCTCATCTAGAGGGTCTATTTTTATCTGATTATAACCGGAATAAGCATCTAAAAAACTTAAAAACTCATGACCTGCGGTAGAATCAATTAATTGGTATATGTGTGGTAAAGAAAATAACTCTTTAGGACAATCATTATTTAAATCAGTATAATCTACACAGACTCGCCACTTTCCGTTCTTTTTTGGAACCACAACAGTATTAGCTAACCAGTCAGGTACTTTACCTATCGTATTGAACCCATTTTCAAAAGTTTTTGTACCTCATCCTGGATCACTTGATATTTAAATGCTCCTTGCTTCCTATTCTTCTATTTGACAGGTGGATGTAATGGATACTCATTTAGCTTATGGGCCATCACCTCTGGTGGTATACCCGTCATATGTGAATGCGACCAAGCAAAGCAGTCTATGTTAGCACGTAAAAATTTAATTAAATTACCTTTTATTTCCAGGATCAAGTTTGCTCCGATGTAAACTTTTTCGTCAGGCTAGTGGACAAATAATATTACAGCTTCTAGCTCCTCCGTGGTTATTTTAATATTCTCATTTTTCTGTAGTTCTTGAATCATATAAGGTCTTGAATCCATATCAATTTGACCTTATGGACTTTCAGTTGAAGTGTGAGTAGAATTATCTCCAACTTAATTCTTTAATTGCTATTTCGCATCAACATTGTTGGAGGTTGTATTTGCAATCACCACTTAATTAATATTTCGTGATGCTTGTTGATCTCTATCTCCTCATTTCTCTCTTTCTTCCCCCCTTTTCTTTTCTTCCCACCTTCTTAACCCCAACAGTAGCTAGGCCGGCGACCGTCGCATCACTGGTGTTGTTTCGTCCTTCTTCTTCTTCTTCTTTTTGTTTCCTTTCTTTTTATACATTTTCCTGCCAATGTTTCTTGGGCTGTCGCTGTTCTCCGACGACATCCGATCCGGGGACTTTTATTCGGGCCACAATCAGATTTGTGTGAAACTAGTGGTGAAGGTGACAGTCTTGCACTCGTCTATTTTTCTTGGTCCCGTGGTGTGTTGTTTGTTTTTCAGGTGGCACTTTTTAGTGGCTGTTTGGTGATGGGTGGGAGGTGCACGTGCAAATTCAATAGAACAGGCCATTTGGAAGTCACAAGGGCTGGACGTCGGGTTCCACAGCATCAGAAATATAGCAAGTCGAGAGTCCAGGTTCTATTAGCGGGAATTGGTACCTCCCGCAACCTGTTTCTCTTTCTCTTGTGTTAGCTAATTTGTCTTGTAGTAGTTCGTAATATTTGTTACTTTCGAATTCGGACATTTACTTGTCTTCAGTTGCATTTTTTGTCTAGACCATCGTAGATATTGCGGGTGTGGATTGTAATGGCAGAGTAGGGTCATGTCCTCAGGGTGGGAGGGTAGAGGGCCAAGGGGTAGGACATAGGTCAGGGGGTGAGATAGGGCCTCGAGGGGGTAAAGGCAAGAAGGGAGCCTGTAGGGTTAGGATTGGATCGTGGAATATAGGACGTTGACGGGTAAGTATATAGAGCTGGCAAAGATTCTCCAGAAGAGGATGGTTAATATATCTTGTGTTTAGGAGACCAGGTGGGTAGGATCGAAGGCGAGAAATGCAGACGGGTTTAAATTGTGGTACTCCGGATGCGTGAAGGGCAAGAATGAAGTGGGTATTTTGGTGGATAGGGAGCTCAAAAGGTCAGTGGTAGAGGTTAGACGGGTGAATAACAGATTGATGGCGATTAAGTTATTAGTTGGAGGGAGCACTCTGAATGTCATTAGCGCTTACGCGCCGCAATCGGGCTTGGACGAGGAGGTTAAGAGGCGTTTCTGGGAGGGGTTGGATGAGGTGGTTCAGGGTGTCCCGCCTACGGAGAAGTTATTTATAGGAGGGGATTTCAAGTGTCATATTTGGTTATCTTCTGGGGGGCTATGGCGAGGTGCCGATTGCTTCGACTTTGGGGATAGGAACGGAGGAGGGACTTAACTGTTGGATTTCGCTAGAGCTTTTGAGTTAGTGGTCGCGCACTCTAGTTTTCCGAAGAGGGAGGAGCATTTGATTACTTTTCGGAGTATGATGGCTAAGACTCAGATTGATTATCTCTTCTTCACGAGGTGTGATAGGGGGTTGTGCGAGGATTGTAAGGTAATCCCTAGTGAGAACCTCATGACTCAACATAGGCTACTGGTAATTGATGTCGGCAACATCTTAATAAAGAGGAAAAGGAGGTTTGTACATGGCCAACTGAGGATCAGGTGGGGTGTTTGGAGTAAGGATAATGCGTACAAGTTGGATGGGTGGCTGAAGGCTCTGGGTGCCTGTAAAAGTGGTGGGTATGCTAGCACAATGTGGATAGCACCGGTGGACTATATTGTGACGACCCAAAGGGTCATCACCTATGTTATTACCCATCTCGTACTTCTGAGGCCTTGAAAACCTCATTTGTATTTTCCTCAATTTGTCTGTGCAGTCCGGGCACGTAGCCGGACAGTTTAAATGTGAAATTCTGTGAAAAATGTTAAGATTTGATATTAAAATGAATAAATTTGACTTCGGTCAACATTTTGGGTAAACGGACCCAGACCCATGATTTGAAGGTCCCTGAGGGTCCGTAGGAAATTATGGGACTTGGGCGAATACTCAGAATCGAATTCCGAGGTCTCAAGCCCGAGAAATGAATTTTTGAGTAAAATTGTTTTCTGAAAATATTTAAGGAAATTGAAAATGAAATCTGGTTAGAAATTGATGGTATCGGGCCCGTATTTTGGTTCCGACGCCCGGTACATGTCTTATATATGGTTTAAGCGCTTTCTGTAAAGTTTGGTTGAAAAAGGATTTCGTTTGACGTGTTTCGGACTTGAAATGGGAAATTTGATATTTTTATGAAATTTGATAGAATTCATGGATTTTGAGGTTTAATTCTATGTATATGATGTTATATTGGCAATTTGATCGCACAGTTAAGTGTGTAGGATGATTTGGGAGTCGTGTGTGTTTTTGGGTTTTGAGACCCGAGGGCTCGAGTGAGTTTCAGATAGGTAACGGGGTGTAAAAGACTTAGAATTTCTGGTGTGAGAAGTCCATATCTAGTGTCTGGTGTTGTTCAGTGCGATCGCAGGCCTAGCTCCGCGATCGCATAGTGTGTTTGAGAGGGGAGGGTTCTGTGGCTCAATGCGATCGCATAGTTGCTTCCACGATCGCATAAAGTATAGGCGGTCTGGGGTGGGGGCTGGTAGTATCTCTCTGCGGTCGCATTTTGTCCCTCGCGATCACAGAGGTCTGTGGTTGGCCCTTCTGCGATCGCACCCTTCCTTCTGCGGTCGCGTAGTAGGAGATCTTATAGCTCTGCGATCGCAGCCTCTCTTCCGCGATCACAGAGAACAATTTTTCCCAGTGGTATATAAATATTTCCAGAACCAGTAGCTACGGGATTCAATTAGAAAATAACGAACTTATTCTTCTCCAAAGCCCTTAGGCATCCATTGAAGCCATCCCTCATCAAGACTTCTTGGGTTAGTAAATTTTAACTCATTTCCTTCATTTTTCATCTATAATTAAGGAATTCCTAAGCCTAAAACATGCAAATTAGAGTAGTAAATCTGGAATTTGGTAGAGTTAGGCCCTTTTGAATTTCCTTGATTAAGACCTTGTTTTGGGGTCGAATTTGGAAACAAATTATAGATTTGGACTCGTGGGTGAATGGGTGACATGGTTTTGGTCCGAGCCTTGTGTTGGGACCAAGTGAGCCAGGGGTCAAATTTTGATAAATTTGAAAGAATGCTAGGAAATGGATAATTAGGCCAGGTAATTGAATCATTGAATACTTATTTATATACTTGAGTTGATCATGTCTAGATAATACCATTTCGGAGTTGGATTCTAAAGGAAGGGAGGTGTTAGAAGGTTGATAGCTATACTTTGGACCCGAGGTAAGTGTTCGGTGTAACCTTAGCTTGAGGGAATAGGAGTTGAGTATAATTTGCTACTTGCTAATTGTCAAATACGATGTATAGGCATGGTGACGAGTATCTATACATTGGTATCTAGAATGACCGTGAGTCCTTATATTGTGAATATTCTGATTTTGTGGTAATTTCCATGCTTAATTGATGATTTCTATATGCTGTGAAGAATATGTGAAGGGAATCGTATTCTGTAAACTCTGTTGGAGCATTGGCTCAAATTGTAATGACTAATGAAGAAATATGAGATATTGCGTCCTTGGAGAATTGGCTCAAATTGTAACGAATAATGAAGAAATATGAGATATTATGTCCTTGGAGCATTGGCACAAATTGTGAAACGAATAATGAAGAAATATGAGTTATTACATCCTTTGGAGCATTGGCTCAAGTGATAGAATAAATCATGGAAATGAAAGTGAAAGAAAGAGAAAGAGTTATTGAAATATACCCTTGCCGGAATTTAATTGTTTAATTGATGTTACCCTTGTCGGGATTTAATTATTTAATTATTGTTCCCTTGCCGGGATTCCTATATCTATTATGTTTACTTCCTTTCCCTTGGTTGTGATTGCTGTTTGGGTGAGGAAGAGTGTTAAAGCACGAAGGGTGATGTCGTGCACTTGTCTTGGTGAGAATGAGAGTAAAGCACGAAGGGTGATGCCGTGCATTGTTTGATATTATCTCCCTTGCTAGGATGTTGAGATTTCTGTTGTTGTTCCCTTGCCGGAATTTCTATTTCTATTATGTTTACTTCCTTGCCCTTGTTTGTGATTGTTGTTTGGGTGAGGAAGAGTGTTAAAGCACGAAGGGTGATGTCGTGCATTGTTTGACATTGTGAGGAAAGAGTGTAAAGCACGAAGGGTGATGCCGTACCGTACGATGTACCATTCCATACCATATTCATTGATTATAAATTGAGGGAAGAGATTAAAAGCACGAAAGGTTATGCCGTGCCATGATTTACATTGATTTCATTATACATTGCATAGTGAGGAAATAGAGTAAAAGCACGAAGGGTGATGCTGTGCCATGATTTACATTGATTACATTATACATTTCATAGTGAGGAAAGAGAGTAAAAGCACGAAGGGTGATGCTGTGCCATGATTTACATTGATTACATTATACATTTCATAGTGAGGAAAGAGAGTAAAAGCACGAAGGGTGATGCCGTACCATGATTTACATTGATTACATTATACATTGCATAGTGAGGACGAGAGTAAAAGCACGAAGGGTGATGCCGTGCAAGTTTGTGATTTCTTGTCCTTATTGATATGTTGACTTTGTTGTTCTTTTCCTTATTGAGATTTCTTATATGAAACTGTTATCTTCCCATAGCATGTTCCCCTTCCTTTATTTGTTGTTTTCCCCCTATATTTCTTATCCGTTGCACATATGTATATTTATTTATTTGAACTGCACAGGTTTATATGGTAGTCTGGTTCTAGCCTCGTCACTACTTCGCGGAGGTTAGGCTAGGCACTTACTCAGTACATGGGGTCGGTTGTACTGATGCTACACCTGCACTTCTTTATGTTGTGCAGATTACGCAGCCGGACCCGGAGGACATCATTAGTGGGAGTGTCTTCCAGCTCATCATAGAGGCTTCAAGGTATACCCGCTGGCGTTCCTGGGCCTTGGCGTCTCTTCCATCCCTTTGTCTTCGATTCTGTCTTGTTTTTCCTTTAGCTTCAAAGGCAGACATGTATTTCCTTTCAGACTTGTATTTAGCACTCTTAGACAGTTCGTGAGTTTGTGACTCCAGGTTTTGGGAAATTTACGCGTTGTTGTATTATGTTATCCTTATTTAGCTTGAAACCACATTTAATTCCGCTGTTAAATAGTGAACCGTTTATTTTATCCTATTAAATTGGTGTTAATTTGCTTGTTTATTTATATACGTTGGCTTGTCTAGCGGGTTCTATGTTAGATGCCATCACGGCCCGATGGTGGGATTTTGGGGCGTGACATATATTAGGGAGGGAGCGAGAGAGGTGTTAGGGGTCTCGAAGGGCTACTTTGGTGGGCATCGAGGTGACTAGTGGTGGAATGACGTGGTCTATGATAAATTGGAAGCAAAGAATGCGGCGTACCTTATGTTAGTGGAGAGCACCAACGAGGAGCAGAGGAGAGAGAACATAGTAAGGTATAAGGAAGCTAGGAAGGAGGCGAAATTAGTGGTCATGGAGGCTAAGACTTATGTGTTTGGTTGGTTGTATGAGGAACTAGGGGGGCAAAGGTGGGGACAAGAAGTTATTTTGGTTGGCCAAAGTGAGAGAGCGGAAGGATCGTGACCTGGATCAAGTAAGGTGCATCAAAGACGAGGAAGAGAGAGTATTGATAGAAGAGTCCCAGACTTAGCATAGATGGTGGACGTACTTTCATAAACTTCTGAATGAAGAGGGGGCGGTAACATCATGTTAAGGGAGTTATGACACTCCGAGAGTCATCGAGACTTTAGGTACTGTAGGTGTATTATGGTCGAGGAGGCCGTGGAAGCTATGTATAAGATGAGCGGGGGGGGAGGCTACTAGACCAGACGAGATTCCAATGGAATTTTAGATGTGGGTAAGGGGGACTTGGAATGACTGACTGGGATGTTTAATGTTATTTTCAAGACGAAGATTATGTCAAATGAGTGGAAATGCCATACGATGATTCCGCTGTACAAGAACAAAAGTGATATTCAGAATTGTAACAACTATAGGGGCATCTAGTTGTTAAGTCTTACCATGACAGTTTGGGAGAGGGTGGTGGAAGGGAGGGTAAGGAGGGTAGTGTCTATTTCTGAAAGCCAGTTCGGGTTTATATCGGGCCATTCTACTACGGAAGCTATCCACCTTATCAGGAGGTTGGTGGAACAGTACAAGGATAGGAAGACGGATTTGCACATGATGTTTATTGACCTAGAGAAGGGTTACGACAAGGTCCCTAGGGACGTTCTTTGGAGATGCTTGGAGGTGAAAGGATTACCGGTAGCGTACATTAGATCGATAAAGGATATGTATGATGAATATAAGATTGGGGTTAGGATTGTAGGAGGCGACTCAGAGCTTTTTCCGGTGGTTATGGGGTTACACCAAGGATCTGCGCTCAACCTGTTCTTATTTTCCCTGGCGATGGATGCCCTAACACACTATATTCAAGGGGAGGTTCCATGGTGTATGTTGTTCGCTGATGATATAGTCATGATTGATAAGAAGTGAGGCGGCGTTAATAAAATACTGGAGGTATGGAGGAAGACCCTGGAGTCTAAAGGTTTCAAGTTGAGTAGGACTAAGAAGGAATATTTTGAGTTTAAGTTCAGTGACGTGACGGGGGAAGTGGACGTGGTAGTGAGGCTCGATTCAGAAATCATCCCCAAGAGAGAAAGTTTAAGTACCTAGGGTAAATTATCAAGGGATATAGAGAGATCGATGAGGATGTCAAGCATCGTATTGGGTAGGATGGATGAAATGGCGGTTAGCGTCTGGAGTCTTGTGTGACAAGAATATACCACCGAAGCTCAAGGTAAGTTCTATAGAGCGGTGGTTAGAATGGCCATGTTGTATGGGGTTGAGTGTTGTCCAGTCAAGAATTCACATACATCCGGAAGATGAAAATAGTCGAAATGAGGATATTGAGATGGATGTGCGGACATACTAGACTGGATAATATTAGGAATGAAGTATTCGGGAGAGGGTGGGGTGTAGCTCCCGTGGATGATACGATGTGGGAAGCAAGGCTTAGATAGTTCGGGCACGTGCGACGGAGAAGCCTAGATTCCCCGGTTAGGAGGTGCAAGCGGATGGATTTGGCAGGTGCCAGAAGAGGTAGATGGCGGCCTAAGAAGTATTGGGGCGAGGTGATCAGGCAGGACATGACGCGACTTCAGATTTCCAAGGACATGGCTCTTGATAGGAATGTGTGGAGGTAGAGCATTAGGGTTGTAGGCTAGGGGTAGTCAAGCTTTTTTCCCTCTTTGTACAGGGTATTCTGATAGAGTTTTTTCTAGGTCTGTTAGCCGTCTATGTTGTGTTCACACTAATTTTTTTTTGTTCTGCATAGTATTATGTTATTGCCCTTCCACTTATTTGTTGTCTCTTACGATACTGTTATTATTTTTCTGGTTTCTTTTGTTGTTACGGTCCTATTCTTTTTCTTTTTTTATTTTATTGTCTTTTCTGTTGAGCTGAGGGCCTCCCGGAAATAGACTCTCTACCCTTCCGGGATAGGGGTAAGGTCACTCTACTCTCCTCAGACCCTACTAGTGAGATTTTACTGAGTGTGTCGTTGTTGTTGGATGCTTGTTGATCTCCCCGAATTTGTCGGATCCCCCACTTTGATGGGAATTTGATGACTTAATGCAATGTGGACGGGACAACATCCATATAATGAATCTATGGCCTACCCAAGATTATATTATAGTCCATGTCAGCGTCTATTACTTGGAACTTTGTGTCGTTGATGAAACCTTCTACAAATGTGGCTAATACAACTTCTCCTTTCGTAACGATGCTCAAATTATCGAACCCAGATATGGTCGTGCTTTTGGTATGATTCTATCATCTCGCTTGAATTTCATTTTCCACTCTTAGTAAAATGATATTCATTGAGCTACTTTTGGGTCAATCAAAACTCGTTTAACGTTAGTATCATGTACAAGTAAAGATACCACTGCATCATTGTGAGGAATCATCAAGCCATATACGTCTTCATCAGCAAACACTATGTTGTCTCCTTCCAATACTTGGCAAACTCGTTTCCCGTGGGTGACGATGACCTTTGATGTCTTTTTTCACAGCCGAGTACATTACCCCATTAACTTATTCTCCCTCGGTTATGATGTTTCCCATTCTTTTTGGAGATGGAGGCTTCGGTGGTTATTGCCCGTTTTTCATGTATGATTGTTTTCCTTTCTCACTGAACAAATTAATAAGATATCCTTGCTTTAGTAGATATTCAACTTCCCCTTGTAAGTGCATGCAATCTGTTGTTCTATGGCCATGATCATTGTGAAACTCGCACAAGAATTCTGCGTTCCTTTTGTTTGGATCCGATCTCATCTCCTTTGTCCATCATACCTTGTCCCCCATTCCTCTCAGAACAGCCACAAATTCAGAAGTGCTAATGTTGAAACTATAATCTCCTATTCTTGCTTGAGTGCTGGAATTGTTGCCTCGGGTGTCCTATTCCCTTTTGTATCGGGAAGAAGAACACGTCTCCTTTTGCCTTGATCTTGAAACGAACCGTGCATACTCTTGCTTAGGCCAGGAATCTCGCCTCGCGGGTCATATGTAAGGCTCGCACCTGCTCTTACCAGACCTTCTCTCTGATTCCGAGTGTCTCGATCCTGGCCTTTCATCTGCCCTTAGCTTGGTCGAGTAACCGTATCTTCTTCTATCCGCATCTTCGTGGTGTATCAATTGTACACTTCGTTCCAAGTAGTTGCAGAAAAATCCCGCAAACTCTCTTTCAACCTCCTCGTGAGTTCTGAACTTTTCTCATTCAAATTGCTTGCAAATGCCATAGCCGCCCAATTGTCAGGTATTCATGGTAGCATCATTCTCTCATGCTGGAATCTATCTACGAACTCTCTGAGCAATTATGTACTTTCATGTTTAACTTTGAAGATGTCTTCAATTTTTTTTCAATTTTTTTATCCCCCGAATGTGCTTTTATAAATAATTCTGCAAGCTCACCAAAAGATCAATAGGGTTTTCAGGTAATAGTGAGTACCATGTTAACGCCCCTTTCGTGAGCGTTTTGCCAAACTTCTTGAACAAGACTAATTCAATTTCCTGCTTGGTTTAATCATTGCCTTTTACCCTTGTAGCGAATGCAGTAACGTGATCCCGTGCGTCAAATGTCACATCATATTTAGGGATATCTGGCATTAATCTTTTTGGGAATTAGCAAAGATATTGCACTTGGCTTCTAGTGTGTTGTGAATATTTGTCAATATCCATACCCTTGATTACATGAGGTACGCCAGGAATTTGCTCTATACGCTCATTTTTCTCCTTCAGATGTTTCTACAAAGTTAGTATTAAACATTGTAAATTGGAATTATTCGGTGTACCTGATCCTCATCTCGGGATTCATTTGGCATTTCTCCACTTCCAGAATTGTCAAGTCCTAAACGCGAATTTTCCAAGGTGGTATTCACTAGTAATGGAGTTTGTATTGAGTTGGGAAATCCACTCGCAAAAGCTCGTAGTGCTTCATTCAAATGTTGTGCAATCAACTGCTTCAAAGCATCCTGCTCGACGGTTTGTTCACCTTCATGTTGCCCATCAGCACGTGGAGCAGATATTTCAGGTGAACTTTCTCGTGAATGCCGAAGACTAGCTGTATGTGTGTGATATGGTGGAGTTTCACCTTGTTGATTCAGCTGATTATTTTTGTTATTAGTAAACACGTTTTGTTGCTAAAAAATAAGATTTGAAAAGTGAACAGATTATCAGATTTTCGGTAACAGAACTAATTTGTTTAATCCAAAAATCGATTTTACAGTCAAAGCTAATATTATAAAAAAATCCGGTTACTGATAACCAAAATTTCTTCACTTTCTTGAATTCAAAGAACATGAAAAGTAATAGAAATAGTAAGTAAGGAAAGAAAGTTTATTGTTGATTGATAATCTCTCACAAAATTGCGGTTTGAACACTTGAATCGAATAAAATGAAAGACTGATTGCATATATTAAAAAATATTCAGATGCCTTTACAAATATGAACAAGTCCTTATATAAGGACACATAATTATAACGGTTTCGCCACATAATTATGGCTCGTTAATGGCCTTAATTGCCTTGATTTCTTGTTACCGTATTTAATTGTAACGATTATAATAATAACTGAGAATTTTCCGTAGTCAAGTTCAATGTCGATTTCCCTTCCTTATTTATAACAGATTCATGAATCTTCCGTTTTTAGCCTTCATTCATCTCGTGTCTATTTCTTCTTTTCCAACTGTTAGGGTCGGTACCTCTTCTAATGAAACACTATGAGTGTTCCATTCGTGCCTTTTTATTTTCTTTTATTGACTCAACTGAAAGTGACACTTGTCACCTCGCTGATAATTCACTTGTCATACCTTTTTTCCATCAATACACCAAGTATCATTATTTTCTTGCAAATGATCCCAACAATGGGATATTTGGTTATTTCTTTTTGTTTGTTGGTAAAATTCTCATACTTACGAACATTATCCACTTGTGGTAATTTGGTGTGGCTGTATGTGTCTTAAATATGCACGGGATGGATTGGTTTCCATCGAGTTAGACATATTAAGTTTTGGAGTAGTCCTACTTGAGATAATCAGTTGAAGAAAGATCACATGATTTTACCATAGGAAGAAGCCTTAAACTTCTTAGGTTATATCATAGGGGTGGCAAATGGACAGGTTGGGTAGAATTTGGGCGAGTCAAGATGGATTGAGTCGTTAAATGAGTCTTTGCCCAATCCAGCCCAAAGTATACTTGGATTAAGATGGGCTGGGTCAAGATGGGCTAAACAATGGTTCTAGCCCAACACACCTAACTTGACCCATGTTTTAGAACAATGCTCTATCTTGCATAAACAACATCTTTTACCTTTTATACACATATCTGTGTTCCCTACTTTCTTAGCTTCCTCAAAATTTATTCATTCCATACACGGCGATGGATTGCTATATATCTACTTTTAAATTTTTAGCTGAAAAATACATATGGATTAATCTTATACTCAATTATTTATGAGCTTTTATAACTTTCTAAAACTAAATAACTATTTAGAATTGTAAAAGAAAGAAGAAGAAAAAGCTAAGAAAATAGCAGGTTAAAAAAAAAAGACAATGTTTCAGAAAATCTTTTGAAGAATTTTTTTGTGCAAGATAAAGGTTTGTCTAGTTTTTTTTTTTTTTTTTTTCTAATGTTGGAATTATTCCATAAACAATTCATTTAGAAAAGAGCCTTCCGACCATACGAAATTTTTAGAAAACTTTGTTGATTTCTTTTAGAGAAAAACAACCAGATAATTGTTTTTTACAAACTTTGATTTATATATATTTGTGTCATTATTTTTTCTTTACAATGTAACACACAAAGCCCTATTCCCTACTTAAGAGGTACTCCCTCCTTTACAAAAAAGATATTATTAGTATTTTGAGAATCAAAATATATTTTCTTAAATAATAAATAAGTATTTAAAATTTGTAAGTTGAAAACTATCTTTTATGTTATTTCAAATAAGTAAATTTCATCACATCTCAGTTACAAAATTATTCATATTTACATCAAAACTTAAAAACCTTGTTTTTCATTTTTAAACTTAGGCACATGACTAATGATAGGGCAACTAATTAAATTTCTAGAAAAACTTTCATGAGTTGTATTTTTGCTACTTCATGGATCAGAATAAGCTATAAAAAATGATGGTTAACTTGACTCAACCCAAATAGACACATCAGCAAAAATATTTGCAACCAAATTCATTAATCTCTGGGTGGGTTGGGCTTAAATTGCCAAAATTGCCACCCCTGGTTATATTAAAGTGAAGAAACTCATCTTGATGTATAACCTATTATATTTCATATCTTTATTTAAGTCAATGAAGGCTATTGTCAGGGAAAAAAAAGTTATATATAGTATATTGTTCCTCTCTCTGGCAGCTAATAATGCATCCAAAAGACTCAGTTTCATTACTAATCTGCGTTGGAGAGTAGCTATATGTGAGATGCGATCAACAATTTAGATCTCTCTCTGATTACTCAATATCAAGAAGCAGTTGAAGAATGGAACAGAGCTCTAACATCATCGATCTGCCTAGTGAAGTCCTGGTGAATATACTCTCTCGGCTTGCAGTCAAACATGTCCACCAACTTCAAACAGTCTCAAAGGAGTGGTTCAGAACCATCTCTAGTCCACATTTCAGAAGACTCTACAACAAGAAATCCTTGAATCGTCCTCGAGCACGTGTAGTTCAAGTACCTGACAACAAGCATTCACCTAGTGGGATGGAAATGATTAGTCGAACTATTTCTATTTCGACCATGAATCTCGCTGTTGACAACAGCGAGATCCAGAAAGATTTCAGTTTTGAGGATATTATTGCCCCTGAACACTCTTTCTTCATCTTCTCCAACCTCATCATTTTCAATCACAAGGTATGCAATCCCACTACTAAAGAAATCAAAGACTTACCAATTTCAAGTTATCCATCAGTTAGTTTTGATGTTGCCTATATCCCTTCCAACAATACATACAAGATTGTCCGTCTATATGGTACCAAGACTGGCCCTAATTACAACTCTAACTATTGTGGTAGTGCCGTGGAATTCAGATTTGAGACTCTCACACTACGAGATGGTGGACCAATTCCTAGCTCTTGGCAATCCCTACCACACCAAGAATGGTTTTCTTACAAAGTTGATTCAACATGTGTAAACAATGTAATTTATTGGTTGGTTGGAAGAGCAGATAGAATAGAAAAGCATATTATTTCGATGGAAATTGAAAATGAAGAATTCTTGAGTTCCGTTCGTTGCCCCAAAGACCCCTACTATGAAGAGTTTCCACTAATTGAGAATGGTGAATTAGCTGATTTGAATGGGAAATTATGTTTAGCTTACCAATCAGAAGAATTGTCAAGGATAGATCTATACGTTCTCAAGGATCATAAGAAGCAAGAATGGGTCAAGAAACACATTATCAATTTATCAGGTATGGGGAGTTTCTTCAAAATAATGGGGTATGTACAATTAAAAGGTAACAATGGTGAAATTATGATTGATGGCGGTAAGAAGCCTCTCCTCTACAACATTGAAGAGAATAGGTTTAGAAAGCTACCAAGACCTAAAATGAAGATTCATATTGGTTTGTACTTTGATAGATGTTTTAACTTAGGAAGCACAAGACTATCTTTGAAATCGAAGGCAGATTTATTGTCTGAGGGAGATCAAATCTGAATAGTTATGTGTTTATGTCTTTAATTTGTTTAAATTTTATCAATTCATTCTCTCATGTTCTTCTTGTTCCACTATTAATGGGATTCTTTGTTTTATAAGTTAAAATTGTGTTATGAGGCCTTAAAACCTCTTTTTATCTCACCTCGGTTTACGTGCGCAGCCCGTGCGTATATCCGAGAAGTTTCTATGTGAAAAACTGAGAAAAATGCTTAATTAGCCTTAATATTGAATCTAAGTTGACTTCGGTCAGCATTTTGGTTAAATAGACCCGGACCCGTGATTCGACGGTCCCGGAGGGTTCGTAGGAAAATATGAGACTTGGGCGTATGCCCTGAATCGATTTCCGAGGACCCGAGCCCAAGAAATGAATTTTTTTACAGAAATTGATTTACTGAATATATAAGAGTTTTTGAAAATTTGGTTATATTTGAAATTTATGGTATCGGGCCCGTATTTTGGTTACGGAGCCCGGTATAGGTTCAGTATGATTTGAGTTGTGTCTGTGAAATTTGGTATGAAACGGAGGTCATTTGACGTGATTTGGACCCGTAGTTGTGAAATTTGATACTTTGGATGTTTTAGAATTTTTGGAATTTTTCTTGGATTTTAATGCTAAATTCGTTGTTTAAGATGTTAATTTGGCGATTTGATCGCATGAGTAAGTCTCTAGGATGTTTTTGAGGTTGTGTATATGTTTGGTTTGGAGCCCCGAGGACTCGGGTGAGTTTCAGGTAGGTTCCAGAGTGTTTAGAGTTGAAGAACCACTGCTGGTGCACCAGTTCTAGTGTGCCCGCACGTGCGAGCCTTGGGCCGCAGGTGCGATCGAACCCCAGCCAGCCCTTTTCCGTAGGTGCGACACAATCTTCGCAAAAGCAATTCTGCAAGTGCGGATGCACCTTCGCAGGTGCGGCCCCCAAGGGCCTTGCCCATTTCCGCATGTGCGATCGATTTTTCCGTACTTGTGCTTGACCACATGTGCGAGGGTCGGGCAGTGTGTTTAAGTTAGATGATTCATCTGATTTCATTTTCATTTCTTCACCAAAATAGGAGACCATGGGCGATTTTCTCAGGAGAGTTTCTTTCCAAATCGTAGGTAACTGACCCCTAACTAGTTTCTTTCAATTTCCTAATGATTTCCATCAACTTTTATCAAGAATTCTAGGGTTTTAATGGTAGAAAATTGGGGATTTGGGTAGAGTTAGGGATTTTTGAATAATTGAAATTTAGACCTCGTTTTGAGGTCGGATTTCGAAACTAATTACATATTCGGGCTCGTGGGTGAATGGGTGATCGAGTTTTGGTCCGAACCTCGTGTTTTGACCAAGCGGACCCGGGGTCGATTTTTGACTTTTTGTGAAGAATTATGTAAAACCTATAATTAAGCATTGGGATGGAATTGTTTGGCATTTATTGATTTTATTGAGTTGAATATGTCTAGGTACAAGTGAATTGGAGTCAAATTCAAAAGGGAAAGCAGTAATCGAGGCTTGAGTTTGGTCGTGGAATTTGAGGTAAGTGTTTGGCTTAACCTTAGCTCGAGGGAATAGGTGTTGTGTCCTATTTGATATATGTAAGTATCGTGTTCAACCTATAGGTGAGGTGACGAGTACCTACACGTTGGTGTCAAGCATGCCCGTGAGTCGAATATTGTGATCTATGTTGTTTTTCGTTAAGTAATACTTGAGTTTCACTTTATTGTTATCCATGTTGGTGGAAATTCCTTGATATTGAATAGTGTTGGGTATTAGTTTTAGTCAAAGACTTTTATGTGAAGTTATGCACTAAGTGAGATTGGATATAGTTGTTGACTCCCTTGCCGGGATGGTATTAATTCTATTGTAGACTCTCTTGTCGGGAGGTTATGGTTTATTTCCGTTTACTCCGTTATATTGTTCCTTGTTGGATTGCTATCATTTGATGTGTTTGGGTGAGGAAAAGTGTAAAAGCACGAAGGGTGATGTCGTGCGTCAGATTTTGAGGGAATGCTAATGCACGAAGGGTGATGCCGTGCCAATATTGTGATTTGTAAAAGCACGAAGGATGATGACGTGCCATGATATGAGAGATAATGCACGAAGGATAATGACGTGTCATGATAAGGATGTTCCCTTTTTCCCTTATGAACTGTCTATTTCTCGTTGTATTATTTTTCTCCGTATACTATTAAACTGCACAGGTTGACTTGGGTTGTCGTGTCCTAGCCTCGTCACTACTTCACCGAGGTTAGGCTCGACACTTACTCAGTACATGGGGTCGGTTGTACTGATGCTACACTCTGCACTTTTGTGCAGATCCTGGTTTAGGACCCTACAGACCATAGATCGAGGTTGCTGCCTTCAGTCCAATGGAGACCCCGAGGTAGTCCTGCAGGCGTCCGTAGGACTTGGCGTCCCTTCCTACTTATTTTCTTGTATTATGTTCTAGTTACTTCAGAAACAGATGTACTTATTTCATTCAGACGGTTACGTGTATTATTCATAGACACTTCGTGAGTTTGTGACTCCAAAAATCTGGGATTGGTTTTTTTGTGAATTTCCGTAAAGGCATATATTGAGCTTCTAAACCTTGCTCCATTTTGTACTTCTATCTATATTAGTGTTGTCTTTTCGCATGCTATTTGGTAATAATAAAGGAATAAGATAAATTAAATATTTACATTGGCTTACCTAGCGGGTTCAATATTAGGCGCCATCACAGTCCCGACGGTGAGAAATTCGGGTCGTGACAAGTTGGTAACATAGCACTAGGTTGCCTAAGTCTCACAAATTCACGGACAAGCTTAGTAGAGTCTGAGGGATCGGTATGGAGACGTCCGTGCTTATTCCCCAGAGGCTGCAGAGTTTATGATTGACTTCACATCTATTCTTATCTGTTGTGCGATTTGAATTCTAAATGCAAACTGAATTTCGATTCTATTCTCTCACAGATGGCGAGAACACGTGCTTCTTCATCCACTAATCAGTAGCCCGAGCCTCCAGTTGCAGCTCCTACGAGAGGCCGAGGACGAGGCCGTGCTAGAGGCCGAGGCAGGGGCAGAGCTCAGCCGAGAGCAGCAGCCCCAGTGGCGGAGCCTCAGGTAGAGTTTGCTGATGAGGTTATTGCCCAGACAGTCCCGGTTGGGCCAGCTCAGGTCCCGAGGGGTTCATTGCAACCCCAGTACTCCAGGACGCTCTGGTCCATCTAGTGGGCCTCATGAAGAGTGTCGCTCAGGCAGGTTTGCTTCCTGCAGCACCAGCCGTCTCTTAGGCTGGGGGAGGAGCCCAGACTCTCGCTACTTGCACTTTGGAGAAGTTGGCTCCTCAGTTTCGGACTCCAGTAGCTCAGCCAGCTGGGGTAGTTCAGCCGGGTATTATGGCTCAGACTGGTGATGGGGCAGCTATGTCTGCTAATGCTTTGTGGAGGTTGGATAAGTTCACCAAGCTTTTCACTACTACTTATAGCGGTGCATATTCAGAGGATCCACAGGACTATTTGGATAGCTGCTATGAGGTTCTACGGAACATGGGGATAGTGGAGACCAATGGGGTCGACTTTGCTACCTTTCGTCTGTCAGGTCCCGCTAAGACTTGGTGGAGAGACTATTGTTTGGCCAGACTAGTTGGATCACCGGCTTTGACTTAGGCCCAGTTCACTCAGCTATTTCTGGAGAAGTTCTTCCTATCACTCAGCGAGAGGATCTACGGAGGCAGTTTGAGCGTCTCCAGCAGGGCTCTGTGACCGTCACTCAGTACGTGACCAGATTATTTACCTTGGCCCGGCATGCTATTATGATACTTCCCACCGAGTGAGAGAGGGTGAGGAGATTTATTAAGGGAGTAGCTCAGTCGATCAGATTGCAGATGGATAAGGAGACAGGGAGTGAGATTTCTTTCCAGGATGCAACCAATGTGGCCAGACGAGCTGAGATGGTTCTTTTGCAGGGGGTGGTTAGGGGTCTGACAAGAGGCCCCGTCATTTTGGCAGGTTCAATGGCGCCTCATCTGGAGGCAAGGATTCTTTTGGTAAGGGCCATCCTCCTAGGCTGTTTTATTCAGCACTTCAGGTTTCTCGTAGTGCTCTAGGTGGTCGTGGTTCTCCTATGCAGTATCCTGATCAGTTGCCCTACAGTGCACCATCAGCTCCTATCAGTGCACCACCGCTTCAGAGTTTTCAGGGTGGTTACTCAGTCATCAGGGTCAGCATCCTCAGCAGCTGAGGGCTTGTTATACTTGCGGCGATCAGAGGCACATTGCTAGATTTTTCCCTCGAGCCTCGAGCAGTTCTCAGCACCAGGGTTCTCGTGCTATGGTTTCCGCACCAGGTGCTCCACCACATGCTCAGCCAGCCAGAGGAGGGGGTCGAGGTGTTAGAGGTGGAGGTCAGGCCATTAGAGGTGGAGGCAAGGCCGCTAGAGGTAGAGGTCAACCAGTAAGAGGCCGTCCCAGGGATGTAGTTCAGTCTGGTGGGGCCCAGCCCCGATGTTATGCTTTTCCAGCCAGACCTGAGGTTGAGGCCTCCGATGCAGTTATCACAGGTATGGTTTTAGTTTGCAGCAGGGATGCTTTAGTTTTATTTGATCTAGGGTCCACATATTCCTATGTGTCATCTTATTTTTCTCCTTATTTGGTTATGCCTCATGATTCTCTGAGTACTCCTATATGTGTGTCTACATCGGTGGGTGATTCTATTGTAGTAGATCGTGTTTACCATTCGTGTGTTGTGGTTATTGGTGGTCTTGAGACCAGTGTAGATCTTCTGCTCCTGGATATGGTAGATTTTTATGTTATTTTGGGGATGGATTGGTTGTCGCCTTATCATGCCATACTGGATTGTCATGCCAATACCATGACATTAGCATTACCGTGGTTACCTCGACTGGAGTGGAGGGGGACTGCTGGTCATTCTTCCAGTAGGGTTATCTCATATATGAAGGCTCGGCGCACGGTTGAGAAGGGGTGTTTGGCCTATTTGGCTTATGTTTGTGATTCTAGTGCCGAGGTTCCTTCTACGGAGTCTGTGCCCATAGTCTGTGAGTTTCCAGAAGTGTTCCATGCAGACTTGCCGGGTATTCCACCTGACAGGGATATTGACTTTTGCATTGATCTGGCTCCGGGCACTCATCCCATTTCTATTCCGCCATATTGTATTGCCCCGCCAGAGTTGCAGGAGTTGAAAGAAAAGTTGCAGGATTTGCTTGATAAAGGCTTTATTAAGCCTAGTGTCTCGCCTTGGGGTGCGCAGGTGTTGTTTGTTCAAAAGAAGGATGGGTCGATGAGGATGTGTATAGATTATCGGCAATTGAACAAGGTGACCATCAAGAACAAGTATCCATTGCCGCAAATTGATGATTTGTTTGATCAGCTTCAGGGTGACAAGCTATTTTCAAAGATCGATTTGATATCTGGCTACCATCAGTTGAGGATTAGGGCATCCTATGTCCCTAAGATAGTTTTCGCACTCGGTATGGGCATTATGAGTTCTTAATGATGTCATTCGGGTTGACAAATGCCGTAGCAGCTTTCATGGACTTGATGAACCGGTTGTTCAGGCCTTATTTGGATTCCTTCGTGATTATGTTCATTGATGATATTCTGATTTATTCCCGCAGCCGGGAGGAGCACGAGCAACACCTTCGAGTCGTTCTTTAGTCTTTGAATGACAGTCAGTTGTATGCTAAATTTTCTAAGTGTGAGTTCTGGTTGAGCTCAGTTGCATTCCTTGGTCATGTTGTATCAGCAGAGGGTATCCAGGTGGATCCCAAGAAGATTTCAGCAGTCAAGGATTGGTCTAGACCCACGTCAGCTACAGAGATCCGGAGTTTCTTGGGCTTAGCAGATTACTATTGTCGGTTTGTGGAAGGCTTTTCATCTATTGCAGCCCCGATGACCAGGTTGACTCAGAAGGGTGCCCAGTTTAGGTGGTCAGATGAGTGTGAGGCGAGCTTACAAAAGCTCTAGGCAGACTTGACCACGGCACTGGTGTTGGTTTTGCCCATAGGTTTAGGGCCATATACTGTGTATTGTGATGCATCTTGGGTTGGACTTGGTGCAGTGTTAATGCAGGATGGCAAGGTTATTGTATATGCTTCGCGTGAGTTGAAGATCCACGATAAGAATTATCCAGTTCATGATTTGGAGTTAGCAGCCATTGTTCACGTGCTGAAGATTTGGAGGCATTATTTATATCGCGTGTCTTGTGAGGTGTTCACGGATCACAAGAGTTTGCAATATTTGTTCAAGTAGAAGGAGTTGAATTTGAGGCAGAGGAGATGGTTGGAGCTGTAGAAAGACTATGATATCACCATCTTATATTATCCGGGGAAGGCCAATGTGGTGGCCGATTCTTTGAGTTGGAAGTCAGCCAGCACGGGTAGTCTTGTTTATATTCTGGTCGGAGAGAGACCGCTTGCTTTGGATGTTCAGGCTTTAGCCAATCGGTTCATGAGTTTTGATGTTTCTGAGCCCGATCGTGTTCTAGCTTATACACTTTCTCGTTCTTCATTATTTTATCGTATTCGAGACCGGCAATATGATGACCCTCATTTGTGTGTCCTTAGGAATATAGTTCGGCACGGTGATGCCAAACAGGTTACGGTTGGTGATGATGGAGTTTTACAGATGCAGGGTCGTATTTGTGTACCCAATATGAATGGATTTCGTGAGTTGATATTATATGAGACCCATAGTTCCCGGTATTCTATCCATCCGGGCGCCGCAAAGATGTACTAGGATTTGCGGCAACATTATTAGTGGAGGATGATGAAGAAGGATATTGTGGCATATGTAGCTCGGTGCTTGAATTGTCAGCAGGTAAAGTACGAGCATCAGAGACCTGGTGGATTGATGCAGCAGATTGAGATTCCTGAGTGGAAGTGGGAGCGTATCACCATGAATTTCGTTGTTGGACTCCCACGGACTCAGAGGAAGTTCGATGCAGTATGGGTCATTGTGGATAGGCTGACCAAGTCAGCGCATTTCATCCCTGTGGCAATTTCCTATTCTTCGGAGAGATTGGTAGAGATCTACATTAGGGAGATTGTTTGCCTTCACGGTGTGCCCGTGTCTATTATTTCTTTTATCTCACGCAATTTACCTTGCATTTCTGGAGGGCAGTTCAACGTGAGTTGGGTACGGAGTTAGTGAAGGATGCCTTGGATAAGGTTAAGATCATTCAGGATAGGCTTCGTACAGCTCAGTCCAGGAAGAAGAGTTATGCCAACCGCAGAGTTCGTGATTTGGCATTCATGGTTGGGAGCGGGTATTGCTTCGGGTATCGCCCATGAAGGGCGTAATGAGATTTGGGAAGAAGGGCAAGCTAAGCCCTAGATTCATTGGTCCATTTAAGATTCTTGACAGCGTGGGAGAGGTGGCCTACAGGCTTGCGTTGCCACCGAATTTATGAATTGTGCATCCGGTGTTTCATGTGTCTATGCTTCTGAAGTACCACGGAGATCCAGCCTGTGTGTTAGATTTCAGCAGTGTCCAGTTGGACAAGGATTTGACCTATGAGGATGAGCCGGTAGCCATATTAGATGGGCAGGTTCGTCAATTGATATCGAAGAGTTATCCTTCAGTTCGTGTCCAGTGGAGAGGTCAGCTTACCGAGGCAGCTACCGGGAGTCTGAGTCCGATACGCGGAGCTGTTATCCCCATCTTTTCCCTGATTCAGGTACTTTTCTATGTCCGTTCGAGGAAGAATGATTGTTTTAGAGGTGGAGAATGTGATGACCCAAAAGGTCATCCCTTGTTTTATAAGTTAAAACTGTGTTCCGAGGCCTTAAAACCCCCCTTTTATCTCACCCCATTTTGCATGCGTAACCCGGGCGTATATCCGGGAAGCTTCTATGTGAAAGACTAAGAAAAATGCTTAATTGGCCTTAATATTGAATCTAAGTTGACTTCGGTAAGCATTTTGGGTAAACGAACCCGGACCTGTGATTCGACGGTCTCGGAGGGTCCGTAGGAAAAGATGGGACTTGGGCGTATGTCCGGAATCGAATTCCGAGGTCCCAAGCCAAGAGAAATAAATTTTTTAAAGAAATTTATTTACTGAAAATATAAGAGTTTTTGGAAATTTGGTTATATTTGAAATTAATGGTATCGGGCCCATATTTTTGTTACGGAGCCCGGTACAGGTTCAATATAATATTTAAGTTGTGTCTGTGAAATTTGGTATGAAACGGAGGTCATGATTCGGACCCGTAATTGGGAAATTTTATACTTTGGAAGTTTTGGAATTTTTCTTTGATTTTAATGCTAAATTCGTTGTTTAAGAAGTTAATTTGGCGATTTGATCGCACGAGTAAGTCCGTAGGATGTTTTTGAGGTTGTGTACATGTTTGGTTTGGAGTCCCCAGGGCTCGGGTGAGTTTTGGGTAGGTTCCGGAGTATTTAGAGTTGAAGAACCACTGCTGGTGCACCAGTTCTAGTGTGCCGCACCTGTCCAGCCCCAGCCAGCCCTTTTTCGCAGGAGCGACACAATCTTCGTAGAAACGGTTCTGCAGGTGCGGATGCATCTCCGCAGGTGCGGCCCCCAAGTGCCTTGCCCATTTCCGCAGGTCCGATGGATTTTTCCGCACCTGTGCAGGCACCGCAGGTGCGAGGGTCGGGCAATGTGTTTAAGTTTGATGCTTCATCCCATTTCATTTTCATTTCTTCACCAAAATAGGAGACCAAGGGCGATTTTCTCAAGAGAGTTTCTTCCCAAATCGTAGGTAAGTAACCCCTAACTAGTTTGCTTCAATTTCCTAATGATTTTCATCAACTTTTATCAAGAATTCTAGGGTTTTAATGGTAGAAAATTGGGGATTTGGTTAGAGTTAGGGATTTTTGAATAATTGGAATTTAGACCTCGTTTTGAGGTCGGATTTCGAAACTAAATACATATTCGGGTTCGTGTTTGAATGGGTGATCGGGTTTTGGTCCGAACCTCGTGTTTTGACCAAGAGGGCCCGGGGTTAATTTTTGAATTTTTGGGAAGAATGATGTAAAACCTATAATTAAGCGTTGGTATGGAATTTGTTTGACATTTATTGATGTTATTGAGTTGAATATATCAAAAAACAAGTGAATTGGAGTCAAATTCAAAAGGGAAAGTAGTAATCGAGGCTTGAGTTTGGTCGTGGAATTTGAGGTAAGTGTTTGGCTTAACCTTAGCTTAAGGGAATAGGTGTTGTGTCCTATTTGCTATGTGTAAGTATCGTGTTCAACATATAGGTGAGGTAACGAGTACCTATACGTTGGTGTTAAGCATGCACATGAGTCGAATATTGTGATCTATGTTGTTTTTCGTTAAGTAATACTTGAGTTTCACTTTATTGTTATCCATGTTGGTGGAAATTCTTTGATATTGAATAGTGTTGAGTTTTAATTTCAGTCAAAGATTTTTATGTGATGTTATGCACTAAGTGAGATTGGATATAGCTGTTGACTCCCTTTCCGGGAGGTTATGGTTTATTTCCGTTTACTCCGTTATATTGTTCCTTCTTGGATTGCTATCATTTGATGTGTTTGGGTGAGGAAGAGTGTAAAATCACTAAGGGTGATGTCGTGCGTGAGATTTTGAGTGAATGCTAATGCACGAAGGGTGATGCCGTGCCAATATTGTGATTTGTAAAAGCACGAAGGGTGATGCTGTACGTGCCATGATATGAGAGATAATGCACGAAGGATAATGTCGTACCATGATATTGTGAAGTAAAAGCACGAAGGGTGATGCCGTGCCGAATATATTGATTCTGATGGTGAGGACGTGAGTGAAAGCATGAAGGGGGATGCCGTGCACTTGTTTTCGCTTACTATTCCGTTGCTTAAATTCGTATCTAAATTGTGTCTTACCTCTTTACTTTCATTATTTGATATTTCCTCCCCTCAGCATGTTCCCCTTTTCCCTTATGCTTACTGTCTATTTTTTGTTGTATTATTTTTCTCTATATACTGTTAAGTTGCACAGGTTGACTTGGGTTGTCGTGTTCTAACCTCATCACTACATCGCCGAGGTTAGGCTCGGCACTTACTCGGTACATGTGGTCGGTTGTACTG
The DNA here is from genome assembly GCA_005239525.1 of Nicotiana knightiana. NCBI lineage: Eukaryota > Viridiplantae > Streptophyta > Magnoliopsida > Solanales > Solanaceae > Nicotiana > Nicotiana knightiana. Next base: position 161,644 of record ML395000.1, on the reverse strand, counting down.
ATGCTACACTGTGAACTTTTGTGCAGATCCTGGTGTAGGTTCCCATGGACCATAGACCGAGGTTGCTGCCTTCAGTATAGTGGAGATCCCGAGGTAGTCCTGCAGGCGTCCGCAGACCTTGGCGTCCCTTCCTACTTCTTTTCTTTTATTTTGTTCTAGTTACTTCAGAAACAGATGTACTTATTTCATTCAGATCATTATGTGTATCATTCATAGGCAGTTCGTGAGTTTGTGACTCCAATGTTTTGGGATTGGGTTTTTTGTGAAATTCCATAAAGGCATATATTGAGCTTGTACACCTTGCTTCATATTGTACTTCTATCTATGTTAGTGTTGTCTTTTCGCATGCTATTTTGTAATAATAAAGGAATAAGATAAATTGGATATTTACGTTAGCTTGCCTATCAAGTTCAACGTTAGGCGCCATCACGGTCCCGAGGGTGGAAAATTCGGGTCGTGACAATTAATGATGTAGTCTGAAGAACAATCGATACAGTTTAAAACTCAAAATTATCTTCGTCAATTCAATATTTAGTGTATGAAAAAATAGGCACTTTGATAAATGTGAAATCAAGTCACTAACTTCCTTTGAACTTGGCTGCTATATTATTAGAACTACTCTGCACATGGATTGAACATGCAGCAATCAGCTCCCCATTCCCATCTCTAGCCTCTCCTCGTTACTACTTACTACTTTTATTATTCGTATTTGAGTGGTGCTTGACATATATTGTTGCTCCCAAACGCACACGTAAGTATACGTAGTCGACAAGTAATATAGGATTGTAAGTCCAGATATGGTATCCACAGAGACTTGTGATTAATTATCAACAAAATTAAACCCAAACAATTAATCTATTCAAGCAAATCCAACATATCAATATTTAACTCAAATTAATCTAGAATAACAAATTAAGAGATTAAAGAAACAAGTTGGCGAAATTTTAGAGACGATATTCTAGAGTTGTGGTTGGCAAACAATCCCGTTGAATTTTCCACTTAAATTGTCTAATAGTTTATCTAGTTTATTGATTGACAAAGTTAATATTACTCGTAGCCTTCTCTCGAAGTACTACTCGTCTATTCAAGCCAACCTAACGCCTATATTCCTATGGAATTATAATTAACAAGAACGCACTAATATTTCATGTATAGTAACCAAGTAAGGCGATTAGGTATATTCCTATCCTAACCGTAAATCCCCCCCCCCCCCCC